>WSFP011483667.1:0-15789 GCA_009831015.1 Picea engelmannii | reverse complement strand
TCTTTCGAGTGATAATTTATCTCTTTTTCGGCCTCACGAGACTAACATTATGAAAAAGGACAACATTGGAGTCATCTTTAAGTTCTTTTCAGACTCTCTAAACATGAAAAGATTGTTGAGCGACCTTGTTCTCTTTGTTATCATTGAAATTTCGTCTGCACATGGCGATAAGAACTCAGCATCGTCAAACAGTAATTAAGTCATTCATGGTACTGAATTAATTTCACAGCATTACAAAAAGGTCAAAAACTATACAAAGTAACCAAAAATTGAAGGGCTCTTTACAGAAGTTGGGTACACGCGCATATGCGCGGAACAGGAACGTATCATGCGTGCATGCGCGCACGACGTGCGACTGTTGGTGCAAAAACCCGTGCACCTGCTAAACGGCGCATTTATTGAATTGGTCGGCCTCCCAACCACTTATGGATCAGCTCCCAAGCCGATTTGACCTTCAAATCTGAGTTGAATCCGCATGGTAGGCTGGTCAAAGACCTAATGAAGCCCTAAAGAGCCCCTTTTCACACTTTAAAGGAGTTACATAATCACCCAATGCTACTCTATAAAAAGCCATGAAAAAACATCATTTTCTCAAGGAATTTCATGTAATGTTATGCTGCTTAGATTGTTTTAAGGACTCACTCCTTGGAAATAACACATTAGCACCATTTCATTGATCCATTCACCTCTCCATTGAGTGAATGTGCTTGGAGTTCTTTCACCATCATTCTCATTTTCTTATTGTAAGGAGAGCAAGTTTGTGAGGGCACAAGAGCCTTCCTTTGGGGGAAGAAGGGACTCATAGTCCCCTTTCTTCATTGTGCTTTGATTTCATCAATTGATCAGCCTAAAAACATTGGTGATATTGGTCTTGTTGTCTTTGTTATTTCTTTATCCATATGCTCATAGTTTTAGTTTGTTTTAATTTAATTCTTGTTTATAGTTTTGTTTTGTTTTCTCTAACCCTTTCCTCTACAGCTGTCATGCTCAGCAAGACCCAACTGGGCATGTAAGCACCCTCGATTTGCTGACAAGGTGACGAATTGGGTGCAAACAGATTGGCGACCAAACTGGGGATAAGGTATCAATTCCTCCCTCATTTGGGTTTATTTTTCTTTCCTTTTAGTTTCTTTAACTTGCAGGTGCACAAACCAGCCTCTGCCGACCTGCTAGCCATCCAATTCAAGGGAGAATTGAGAGAAATCCATCCGGATTTTCTCTCTCGGTCGTTTGTCATAGGCGCGCGGGTATTTCACCCCAAAGACGCGCATTGGGCGTGCATATGCGCATCGGGCGCGCATGCGCACCTATTACAATTTCTCTCTGCGTGCATGCGCTTTCTGTTTTTGTTCTGTTCACGCGCCGACGCTCTATGCGCGCCTGTCTGCACTAGGGGCCGCACATTTTGAACAAAATTTCACATTGTAAGGTCTTGGGATGTGGGGAAAGTCACTTTCCTTCTTAAGAATGATGTTATGCATTCTCTAAATACCGCACCACACTTAGACCCCTCACCTTATAAAGGGGATAGTCGAATACACATAGGCACTTAGGTGGATAAAAATCAATTTCCCTTATTTTCTTTTAGCCACGTGGATGGCTTGTCTTGAATAATAGTCTAAGTTGGAAAATCATACTTAATCACACCTAACTCACATTTGGGACTGGAAATTGAAGTAACAATCCTTGAGTATGCTCTTCTCTTGCGCCTTCAAGCGATCTTGAGAACCAGAAAAAGATTGTGAAAAAAATCTCATCTCCCTTAAACAAAATTTCAAAACCTTTTAGGAGAGGACAAAGTCCCTTTTGGGACCCCTCTTAGTTTCATTTTTTCAAACATATCTTAAATTTGTAATGGGCCCATACATGCCCACATGTCACAAAAGTAGGATAGTGTTCAGAATTTCGCTTTCTTAGATCAAAACACTAAGAGAGTTTAAAGGTTTGTAACGGGCCCACACATGCCCACACGTTCAATCTAGGATAGTTTCATGATTTTTCTAGATTAACTCACACATAGGGAGATAAAGGATAGTAACGGACCCACATGTCCACATGCTAGTTTCCTAGGGCTTTTGGATTCCGCAAGGCCATACCAATGACATCTAGTTAATTAGGTAATCAAACTTTTGTAAGGACCAAGCGAAGTGCACATGCAGCAAGGTGATATCTAATTAACTAAAACTTGGTACACTTTCACTCACACACAAAATTCACTTCTCATCACTCACATAGCCTCTTCTCGAAACGTGGAGGTCTAAGTAAGTTTCCTCCAAAGGGATTCTGAAAAAACCCCACCTTTTCTTGACAGGACTATCCACTCCCACTTTTAATCAAACGAGGTTAGTTCTCACCCCCAGCCTCACAAAACAACATCATCTAAAATATTTCTAAAAACTCACTAAGTTTTCCTCCACAGGAGGTGCCAAAAGAAAATTTTAGTCTAGGTATGATTTCGGGGATAGGCATCCAAATAACTCCCCGTTATCTGGTTCTCGCATTTTCAAAACATAGAGGTTGTCAAATAGGGAACTTCAAATCCTCCAAGTCAAGTGTTCCAATCACCATAAGGCAGAGAGATACCCGTGAAGGGTTGAAGGCCGAGGTCCGATTGTTCTGTGCATCCCCCCTTGAGGCACCCACCTCTTGGACGGGATCCAACCTGTGACCCATTTCTTAGGCCGAAAATCTAAATGCCGCACTTTGATCGAGGTACCTAGTGACCAAATTTAGGACATCTACCCAGGTGGCGATTGTGGGATGCAATTGCACCTTGATTGGATTTTGTGCGGCTATTGGGAAATATCGCCAGCTCTTTCGGGATATGCCCCCTCTACCCCTCATTATAACCAATTGTTTCATCCTTCACTAGTGTCTCAGCCGGTGACTTCAGACCCCACTGTTGAGTACTATTGGAAGGTCCAGTGCTATTTGAGAGGAAGGACGTTACGTCTTCTAGGACACGAGCATTTGCTTTCTTTTGATTCCCCCACGCAGACAAAAACCTCTTACCCATATATATGCTTCTTTCTCATTTTATGTATGATGCACATCTGATTACAGTTTGACTTTGATATATATATTGTGTAACCAGTACCAGCAAAGACTCTTGTTTCCGTATTTCTCTCACCACTTTTTGGCACACATTTACACAACTAGTCTGAAATCATACGGGAACCACAGAACCCCCATCGTTCATGACGCTTGCTCAACCTCCCTCCTATCTTAGGGGGCGTATCTGGTCGTACCCTCTCATCGGTACCTCCTTCACACACTCCTATGAGTGCTACTATCTTAGGATCAATTTTGCTTGGTTCTACATTACTTGGGTCAACTTCCCAAGGTCATCCGTCCACTCGCTCTCCTTTACACGGAAGTGGGGGACCCACTTCCTCTCAAGGAGGGAGCACCAACCCACCTAGTCCCCATCAAAGGTCAGGTTCACAACACACCATGGCTGGAGCTAACCCTCCCCCCCCACTACAGATGCCATATTTGGCCTCTCTCAACATACCGGATCTCACCAAGCTGACCAATGATCCTATATTGCATGACGCCACATGGCCTGCAATTCCAACAAAGCTTCCTTCAGACATACCAAAGTTTGAAGGAAAGGTAGGGGATGACCCCGCCAACCACTTCATGAACTTTCATCTATGGTGTTATTCCAATAGCATCATGGATGATTCCATCAGACTATGACTATTTCAACGCACACTTACTGGCCCATCAACCAAATGGTATGTCGAAGAGAAATTAGGGTCCCATGGGACCTTTGAGTCCTTGGCCAAGGCATTCTTGACTTTCTTCCAATTACCCATCCGCCATGACAATGGTCTAGAACTACTGTCTAACTTCAAACAGACCTTAGCCACCCACATCGCTGACCACATTCATGAGTGGCGTAGGCGATGTAGTTTGTGTAAAGAAGAAACCACCAAGCAACAGTGCCTTGACTGGTTTCTTAGATCACTTGTTTCTCTACTTGGCAAGGATGTAGCTTCCACGTTCCCTCAATCCAAAGAGGAAGCCATCAGTAAGGCCCAACAATATGACCTTATCTACGCACAGTCAGGTTACTTATACACGATACTTCCTGATCTTCCAAAACCTGTGCCATTTGGCCAAGACAAACCTGGGATGTCTCACTCAGCAGACGAACTAATAGGTGCCACCACACACCATAGTCCACAACCCCAACCACCACCGATGTATGGAACACCTCAATACCCGCCTGCATATGGAGGCACTCCTTATTACCCCCCACCACCTTATCAACAACCATATCCTGTTGCTATACCTCCACCTATCAGTGGACCACCACAGGCACCTCCCATACATCCACCTATTCCCACCAACAGTGGTACTCCATCAAAATCCGCTTATAGTACTAGTGAAAGCACTCCGCCTTCCTATGCACCTTATGGATCGGTACCACCACAAAATCCATACTTTCTGTTTCCTGGTCCTCCACAACCCATGGCTCCCCCAAACCCACATGTGGGGGTAAATTTTGTTCAACCTTCGACTTCTCAACAATATCAAAATTTTGAACAGTTGAACACAGCCAAACCAACTCACTCTTCGAACAACGCCAAGAAGAAAGGATGAAACAGGAACAATAAAAACCCTGGTCAAGGCGGGAATCAAACCCCACAGCACCAACCCACTGGGGGAAATCAGAACCAAGGGAACCAAAACCCCCAAGGGGGCAATAACAACAAATGCACAGGGTGAAATAATGTTAAAACCATCCACCCTTGTGCTCTTTTTGGCGAGTTCGGTTATTACACTCACCATTGCCCCTAGATCACTGATTTCAAAAGGTTGAAAGACTCTGGGAGCCTTCCCCCTTCTCCTGCACAAACTTCCCCTCAACAGGCACCACAAAAGTATGTGCAACAACCCCCTCCCACCGTGCTGCAAAATCCTATCCCACATCAAGGTGTGATAAACACCCAACAAGACACACAACATCCCCCACCTCAGGTGGGACAATACCACAACCCCCACAATCCCGCAGAGCGTACAATTCTCCTCACCAGTGAGGAAGAAATCCTTCTGCAAACACGGAATCGTCAGTATCCAGGTGAGTCTACTCCTATCTCTCCAGAGACAAACCCTACACCGACGGGACCCCCGTTGGTAATCCCTCGCCCTTCCGTCGAACCACCATTATGCATCCCTCACATCCCCTTGTGCAGGAATGTCCACAACCCACAAGCTAGGGCCGCCCACAACTATAGCTTGGTCGACGACTTAGCACAATCCCCAGCTGCCATGTCAGTCTTGGAAGTCCTCCAGACTTGCCCTACTCAGCGGAAATCACTACTTTCCGCCTTAGGGGCAGTCGAACCTATAGATACTAGACTCATCACCTTTGATCTTGACAATAGCGAACCTCATCTTCCTGCCCTGGTCGTTATTCAAATACCAATAAAAATATGGAACATCACTGTTCATCGGTGTATCATCGATGAAGGTGCATCTACATGAATCATGTCCAAAATAGTATGGCAGAAACTTGGTTCCCCGAAACTCATACCCTCCGCCATCACATTAAGAGCTTATGATGGACGACCATCATCTCCTGAAGGGCTCTTCCAAAATGTCCCCGTTGAACTCGGAGGCAAAACCATTCTCATTGATATCTAAGTTATCAACGCCCCACTCGATTACAATATCTTGTTTGGACGTAGCTACATGTATGCTATGAAGGCAGTGGCATATTCCGTCTTTCGGACAATCATGTTCCCCCACAACGGAAAGATTTTAACCATCGACCAAGTCTCACATTATGAGCCTAACCCCTCTGCCAACCTGGATAACATTCTTCCTCTCATTCACACCAACAAAGACACATATCCACTCATCGAGATGGGTCCTGGGATTTTCAAAGATCCATATTTGTTAGGGATGTACCATGGAGCACCACCACTCCTTCCCCCTAATCAATTATGTGTTGTCTCATCTACCAGAACTCACACGGAGGATACTCTTCCTCCTCAGGAGGTTTCAGTCATTCCCGACGTCTCAATAGTCGCAGAACCACTCCAGCCGGAGCCTCCTGCGCACTCATCGACCTCAACAGTCCAAAAATCCATGTCCCCTCAAGGGTATAGTCCCGTTTTGGAGACAGTTCCCCCACCCCTCAGTCAAATTCCCTTCTTTTACCCTCCACCCGGTATTGAAGCTTTCCAGGTAGCCGCAACACTCACACTACCTAATATGGTGTTAGCAATCCCAGTTTGGTATTTACACCCACCAGAGATGGTCCCTCGACCATCCCTTCCCCCATAGGAAGGAATCCCCATGACGATTCCTGTCCTTACCCCCACTACCCCCATACTCCCTACCCCCCCTACTATAGCTGGGGGCAGGAGGAAGAAGAAAGAGCCCACCGCTCCACTTCCTCCACGCATCCCACCACCTTGCGCACTATGTGAGAAAGAGGGCCACCAAACCAACAATTGCCCATCTCTACCTGAATTACGGAATTTGATTCCCCCCAATCAAACCCTCACAACACCCGTCACTACTGCTAGTCCCCCCACTACCACCCAACCTTCTAGTAGTAAAGGATTGAGGACCAAATTCACGTGTGCTATCTGTTCCGAATATGGCCATTACACCCATCATTGCCCAGCACTACCATGATTTCGACAGACATTAGCGGCTATACTCCAGAACGTCCAGAACAACCCATGCCCTGCTATGACCTCTTCAAATATCACTGACATTCATTATGTCACCACTTCCGTTAATGAACGTATGAGATTCCCTTGCTCTCTCTGCGATTCATTGGCTCATTTTACATACCAGTGTCCTATGATCCTTGCATACAGGCAACGTCAATTGGCCCTGTGTCACCGACCCGTGGAAGCAATAATTGACATGACTTTGACACTCGAGGATCTTCATGTCATTTCTCCTTAACCCGAAGCACTCCCAATGCCTCCATGGTTTTTAAATGACGTCTCTGAGGAGTTACCCCGCAATCCCCCAAACTCTCCTGCTCATTCCCCTATGGAGACTTTCCACCCAACCACCACGGGTACTCCTCAGTACTTCAATATATGGTTCATGTCGAGTGAACCCTCACCATCTGCTCACACCACTCCCCTTGCTTCTCCAGCAGGGGGAAATCACACTAACACTGAGATCACTCCTCACGACCCCTTATATGCCCGTCATTTCCAATGCGACGAGGAAATACTGGAAGAGCTACACCACCCAGACTCTCCCTGGGATTCACTACATCATCATGCACTCTTCCTTCCACAGGAAGCCCTCATACCTCCTAACCAAAACCCCATTTACGCGGTCGAAACCAAAGATTTTATCCCATCCGGGCCTATCGATTGGTTCAACAATCCCATTCCTACCCCTGATGCTTTTGAAGAAGTTAATATGGCCAACATTTCCCCCACCATCAAAATCAACATTTCCATTAAAAACGACATCGTCGAAGAAATCCTCATTGGAGCCGCTTGCACTCCTCAGGAAATCGCCGCATATAAAGCCCTCTTCCAGGAATATAGGGATATTTTCGCCTGGTCATACATAGAAATGTCTGGCCTTGACCCATCTATTGTCGAGCATCACATCGACACCTGGCCTGACATCACACCAGTTCACCAAAAACAGCGACCGCTACACCCATCCAAGGCCGCGACTATCAAAGTCGAAATTGATAAATTACGCACGGCCGGGTTTATTTACCCCATCTCTTACACTTAATGGGTTTCCAACCCTGTACCCATCAACAAAAAATAGGGTACGATCCGTGTTTGCACAGACTTTCACAATCTCAATAACGCATGTCCAAAAGACAACTTTCCAACGCCTTTCATCGATCAAATTATCGACAACTGCGCCGGTCACGAGGCTCTCTCCTTTATGGATGGATTCTCTGGCTATAACCAAATTCAAATTCACCCAGCCAATCAATATAAAACCACATTCATTACCCCATGGGGTACTTTTTCATATCATGTCATGCCTTTTGGCTTAAAAAATGCCGGCGCAACTTTCCAGCGAGCGATGACATAGATCTTTCACGATCTGGCTGAAATCATCCTCGCCTACTTGGACGACCTCACAGCTCGATCCAAAAAATGCACCCAACATCTTGATGATTTAGGAATAATATTCCAACGGTGTCACCAGTACAACATCCGCTTGAACCCTCTCAAGTGTGTGTTTTGCGTCACCGTCGGGCGCCTCCTCGGTTTTATCATTTCCCAAAGAGGTATTACCGTGGACCCCCTCAAAGTCAAATCTATCACCAAAATTCCACCTCTCCGAAATTTACGGCAACTTTAGAGTCTTCAGGGCAAAGCTAACTTCCTTCGACGCTTTGTTCCAGATTACTCCATACGCGCACATGGTTTCCTTCGCTTACTACGTCACGACATCCCTTTTCACTGGGACGACTATGCCCAACAGTCATTTGACGATCTTAAAACAACGCTTTCAAATGCACCTTTGATTAGTGCACCAGACTACAATCGCGACTACATCCTCTACATATCAGCGTCAGCTGTATCAGTAGCCGGCGTCCTCATCCATCTCGGAGATGACAATCATGAACATGTCATTTACTACGTTAGTAAGAACCTCTCGGGACCACCCTTGAAGTACAAACACGAAGATAAACTTTCTCTTGCAGTTGTCTTCGCAGTCCAGAAACTGCGCCATTACATTCTGCTTCGCACCACGAAGTTCGTCGCAGATTCCAACCCTATGCAATATTTGGTCAGTCGTCGACAAGTTAACGGAAAATTCGCTTGATGGATCGTTATCCTCCAGAAGTACGACCTTGAGTTCTCAACACCTAAGAGTAAGAAGGCCCTCGTTCTTGCCGAACTTGTCACGACTCTCCCCTCTGACATCACCAGTGCCCCTGTCAACACCGACTTTCCTGACGAACATCTCTTTTACATCGCTTTCGATGATCCTTGGTATGGCGACCTTCTCGTCTACCTATGAACTCAAAAGTTCGGTAACCATCTATCATGAGATGATCATCGGCGTATTCACCATCAACCCCCCCGCTATCTCCTCATCGGAGACATCCTATATCGACGGGGCATTGACACCATTCTTCGTCGTTGCCTGACTATTGACGAGGCCGACAGAGTCTTAAACGACTGCCACAACGGCGCTTGTGGGGGCCATATTTTGGGTATATCCACGACTCAGAAGATTATCCGAGCCGGTTACTTTTGGCCTACCTTGTTTCACGATTGCATTCATGCCGTGAAACGATGTGAGCAATGTCAGCTCTATGCCAACAAAGCCCGAGCTCCCCTCGCTCTTCTTCACCCTGTCATTACTGCGGGCCCTTTTTGTAAAGGGGGAATCAAATTTATGACTTGTAATCCCCCCTCCAGCAATGGTCACAAATAAATTGTTGTCGTTGTTGATTACTTCACCAAATGGGCCGAAGCTATGCCCACTTTCAACAACACCGCTGACACTGCAGCGCGTTTTTTCTTTATCCACGTCATATCCCGTTTTGGAGTACCACTCCAACTTGTTTCCGATCATGGGAAACACTTCGAGAATGAGATCTTCGTCGAACTCTCATCTTGGTTAGGCTTCTCTCACGAGTTTGCCTCACCATATTACCCTCAGTCAAACGGACAGGTCGAGGTAGTAAACAAGGTCCTCAAGACCATGTTACAATGCACGGTTAATAAACATAAAACCAATTGGCATCACATGTTATTTTCCACATTATGGGCTTATCGAATGGAAATAAATACCTCTATAGGTTTTACGCCATTTCATTTAGTCCATGGGGTCGAGGCAACTCTTCCCATCGAGTGCGAAATTCCCACCCTACATACCGCAATTGAGCTTTTACCTGACACTGCTCCAATGGAGCAGCGCTTGCTGAACTTGGAGTCTCTGAATGAAGATCGTCAATCTTCCTTACAGAACAACGAAGCAGCTAAAAAATGATCCAAGGCTACCTTTGATCGCCATGTCAACCTTCGGTCATTCCGCGAAGGTGACCTTGTCCTAGCTTATGATATCGCTCATGATACCTTCGGCCACGGCAAATTTGAGTCACTCTGGCATGGCCCTTACATTATTCAACATTGCCTCACCAAAGGCACATACATCCTGGCCTCTCCTGAGGGCCTCTCTCTCAAGGAACCCATCAATGGGTTATACCTCAAGAAATTTTATGCTTAGAAGTAGTCATCCTAATTAGGTTATTTCTTTTTTTTTAGCGTTTTTAATCTTTTTTTCGCGTCACCTCTCATATAAACTATCCTTTATGCTATTGACAGATGCCTCCTCCACCAGCTTACCACATTGGTTACGCCGACGATGCCAGCCATTGGACACAAAATCTCACTTCGGTTGCTTGGGCTCTCTACACCCCCTCACATGAAATACTACATTCAAGTGGCATATGTTTGGGACCAGCAACCAACAACCAAGCCGAATACACTGTGTTCATTGGCCTCTTGGCCGACGCCCAGCGTCATCATATTTGCCACCTTATCGTCTTCCTCGACTCTCAGCTAGTTGTTCTCCAGCTCAACAATGTTTACCGTGTACGCGATCCGTGCCTCTTTCGCAAATACCTGCAGGTTAGACTGTTATCTCGACATTTTGATTCCATTACATTTACACATATTCCAAGACAATTGAATCAAACAACAGATGAAATAGCTAACATGGTGTTAGATTGGCATATATCACATCAAGCTACATAAACATCTCACAAATCCTGTCACAGCATATAGATAGAATAGACATCATCATCATCAACAAAAAACACATGTAGACAACATCGGGCTCTCAAAACAAGTATACTCATGTATATATAAAAGGCCTATCAGGCCATCTAACTATTTACATACAAAAAATACATATGCTCGCAGGCTAGTGCCGCACCTTGGTACCAAAATCGGCTCACCAGCCTATATACAATCAAAAAGGTATACATCATACATCAATCATGGTGCCTCTATCGCACCCCCACTTGCTCCTCCCTCAGAAGGAGGAGGTGGCCCACCCCCACCTGCCCCTGGCGGTGGTGGAGGACCACCCATAGGACCCTCCTGCCCCGGTGGCAGGTGTCCACTGGTCATAGTGGCCAGCACAGCTGCTCGTCGCACTATCCCCCGCCATGGTGGTGGTACTCCTATACACTGCTCCAGGAACCCCTCATCCTAGATGCGTATCCACATGCCCTTAGGCACGTCCTGTAATACCGTCTCCAGACGATGGCGTATATCATCAAAATGAACTCCAGCCACCGCCGGAGGAGCGTGTGATGGCCCCGCACCAGGGTCATCGAACCGACGCCTCCTCGCTGCCCTCTCGGGCTCTGCTGGTCGCCCCGCGACCTCATCCAGCCGACGTCTCTCTCCACGCGGCAGTCTCTTTGGCTCTCGCTGAGCCGGTGCTCTCTACATCTCCACCTCATGTTCACAAGGTGCCACATCTGCACACACACAAAACAACAACCACCAAATCGTATCAGCATTTATATCACATACATATGGAATGATATCTCAAAAATGACATAAGATCAAAAACATGCACAAATGATAAAACGTACCTCGATGGTCAAAAACCTCCCCTGGAGGCAGCACCATGTCCGGGTCCCCCCGGAAGTCAACCCCAGCATAAGGGTACCGAAGTACTACCTGCGACATCTGCCGCCATATCTGTGCCACCTGTGCCAAAAAGTAATGTCCACCTTCGCCACCACCGTGGTGAACCAAAATTGAAGACCACTGCCTCAAGCACGGCTCTCGTGCCCCTGGAATCTCTAGCAGAACCCTCGGGCGCAACATCGACACCCTCTCCAAAAACCAGGCTACCAGGATCGAGCCAAATGCAAAATCCCCGGCACCTGTGGACCGACAATGGTCCAACTGCGCAATCATCCACGCATGCAGCGTCAACCCCCATGCGAACCGCTCATGGCCCACCACCACCCTCTCTATCACCAACAGTTGGCCACCACTAATCTGTTGGGTCGTAAGTGACCCGTATACATGAACGATCATCGCCGCTATGCAACGATGAGCCAGGGAGTCTATAGCACTCACGCTCACCACCGTCCCTGACATAAAGTCTAGGCCTGAGCAGTATCGCACGCCAATCATGGCAAGGGGTGTATCCCTCGACAGCACAGGCTCTGTCGGTAGAGGCATTCCCCGGAAGGGAAGCCCAGTCAAAAAATATACATCCTCCACCGCAGTGAAGGGGATCTGCTCTCCTCGCACAAGGAAGCAGTGCATCTCCGGACTCCACATCTGGAGCAGGAACTGAAGTAAATACTCCTATGATCGTATCAACGGGCACTCAAAAAAATTTAGCAACCCACAGGTTGCTAAAGTCGCTCGCACCTCAGGCCCCGCATTGGCCACAACCTCTCGCAACTGGGCCCAGTCTCGCTCTCACCACCACACAACCATCGCCACTGCTGGCAACCTGCAATCAACACAGAGTCCTATGTCATCTCAGATACCCATCAATAGCATCAAACAGACTTGTTTTCTACCCTTAAAAACTTTCCTCAAAGGCACGGTTTTTCCACCCACATGCACGCATCCATGCACGCCTGTTCACTATACAGGTGCTTATATATGCGCTCCTGTTCATTGCACAGGCGCGCTTTTGGGCGCGCTTTTTCATCATACAGGCGCGCACAAGTGCGCGCCTGTCCAACCCACATGCGCGCACTTATGCGCGCCTGTTCAACTCACAGGCGCGCCCCTAGGGCGCACCTTAAATTTTCTCTCTCGTGCACCCATGCACGTATAATCGGTGGACATGCGCGCATGTATGCGCGCGTTCCACCGAATCGCCCGTGCATGTGGGCCCACACCCCAGACAAATTCCCCTAATTACCCCTGTATGGCCCCCCATACCAGCCCTGCCCAAAAATTGAAAACCTATTTCTATGCAGGATGATCAGACCACTAACCTGAAACTCGAAGAACGTCGATCAGATGCCTCGTCCTCCCCGAATCTCCAAATCTCCTATGAAATATGCTCGTCCAGTCACTATTGTAGCAGGTACAAATGAGGTGGCAATATGGGCCCTACAACTATATATAGCCCTTTTGCCAAACTTCCACTCACCATTTCGGGAGCCCAAGGTGTCCATTTTTCAAACCGTCTTCAGCCACGGGATCAACATCCTGCCACCTACATCATAGCTGTCCCTGGGTCACTTTTCATCCGGAGCCCCCGAGGTGCCCTTTTTTTTTTTCATACCATGGTCAGGTACACACATGCATTTTCACATTTATCTAATACATGCTCATATCTTTGATTCATGGCAGATATTGTTCATTTTGGGTATTTGGTCGTTATGTGCACAGGTACTTGCTCATCGGTCATCAACATCATCCCTGCAGGTATATATTCAACACTGGCATGTAGTCTCTCCCGCTGTATTGCATTTTCATTTCCAGTAACACCCTCTGATATTTGCCTTTAGGATCCTCATTCCCGGCTCTGCAGTACTCACACCTCCATTTGCATCTACAGTACTGTTACCCGGTAGCTTTCTTACCCCCATGAGTTGTCCCATTCATAGCACCTTTTGGCACTTTTGACACTCATGCTGGTCTTCATTACCCTTTAGGGATGGGAGTCCCGATAGTATTTCATCATGTTGTGCATCAACCACATATGTCTTCTCCTCATTTTGCTAGCTTCCCATATGGATACCCATATCATCTCTTTATGGTTCTATTCTTTTTACCTGCACCTCCGCAGGATCATGAACCCTCCATTTCATCCACCATCAGTTTTCCCCTCTGCGAACCTACCCTCATTTCACCTACCTCATACAGAAACTCACCAATGGGGCCCCCACCCTTCATCAGATTTCCCAGAAAATTCTTCCCTCCCTGGGGCACACATTTCACACTGGGGCACCTGTTTCTATATTTGTACATTTCTCCCCAAAAAAAAAAAATAAAAAAAAAAAAATCATTATTTATTGTACAAATGCCTTTATTTCCAGTATTCACATTTTCTTTTGTCGTCACCATTGGCAACTTGCTTCATTTTTTCCATGAGCAATCCATGTCACCCTTGGTTGGAGCATTGCTTCTCATCTACCCTTGCCGGCATCGTCCATATCTTCGGAGTACTACCCAGGTCACTTACCTCTACCCTCTGAATTTGTTCACCTTGTCCTGCCTCTAACACAACTTATTCTCAGTCTTGGCGTCCCCCTGACACTCAACCTTGTCACATGGTTGTGGCCACTCATTATATCATATACTCTCCAACCAAGGGCAGTCTTGAGTCTCCCCACTTTTTGACTGCGTCCATGTACCTCTGCCACTTCCTCACCTCAATAGATTCTATGAAGCCCTTTGCTTCTAGGAGTCACATTCCCCTTTTGTCGACAACAACACACTTTTCCAGAAGGGCGGCAGTATCTTGATTCTCATTCACCATTTAATGAGAGATCTCAGATGGCACAAGGTGAAACACCATTGCTCCCTGCTATCGTTGGCCCCCATAACATTCGACACCAACACTTTCTCATGTTATGGTGGGTCTTACTTTGCGACTATCGCAGTTCTATTTATCATTTGTCGAAGACCTATGAACTGGGTAGGGCTATCAATGCCCACATTATCGTCGCTGCTTATTACCGCGATCATTGCCTATTGTTCAGAGTATATTCCTTTGCAGAATTGTCTTCTGCCTTTATCATCACCGCCCCTGAGGGCACTGCAGTTATCTACACCAACACTTTCGTCATCTTTTTTTAGAGTTACATAACATGAGCATGGGGCATGCCCACCTCGTTTGTACACAGTTGTATAATGTTACGCACCTTATGGAAGGTCGGGTTCTACTGGTTCCTTTCTTCTCCAAAGGATTTTTCTACATGGTCCCACTATTTCTCTCTCTTACAACAACATTCTCAGTAGAATAAACATTCATGAATTTCGGCTATACGTATGCTCCTAACCTCATCCATCAGGGGGCATATGTTATCACTAAAATTTCGTCCGCACATGGTGACAAGAACTCAGCATCGTCAAACAGTAATGAAGTCATTCATGGCACTGAATTAATTTCACAGCATTGCAAAAAGGTAAAAAACTATACAAAGTAACCAAAAATTGAAGGGCGCTTTACAGAAGTTGGGTATGCGTGCATATGCGTGGAACAGGAACGTATCATGCGCGCATGCGTGCATGACGCGCGGCTGTTGGCGCAAAAACCCGTGCACCTACTAAATGGAGCATTTATTGAATTGGTTGGCCTCCCAACCACTTATGGATCAGCTCCCAAGCCGATTTGACCTTCAAATCTGAGCTGAATCTGCATGGTAGGATGGTCAAAGACCTAATGAAGCCCTAAAGAGCCCCTTTTCACACTTTAAAGGAGTTACATAATCACCCAATGCTATGCTATAAAAAGCCATGAAGAAACATCATTTTCTCAAGGAATTTCATGTAATGTTATGCTTCTTAGATTGTTTTAAGGACTCACTCCTTGGAAATAACACATTAGCACCATTTCATTGAGCCATTCACCTCTCCATTGAGTGAATGTGCTTGGAGTTATTTCACCATCATTCTCATTTTCTTATTGTAAGGAGAGCAAGTTTGTGAGGGCAAAAGAGCCTTCCTTTGGGGGAAGAAGGGACTCACAGTCCCCTTTCTTCATTGTGATTTGATTTCATCAATTGATCAGCCTAAAAACATTGGTGATATTGGTCTTGTTGTCTTTGTTATTTCTTTATCCATATGCTCATAGTTTTAGTTTGTTTTA
>ML881392.1:3909-15790 GCA_009831015.1 Picea engelmannii | reverse complement strand
GAAATATGACTAGATTTGAATACTGGCTGATTTGAGTAAAATTTCAGCACCTATTTAGCTGAATACAAATATAAGTAGATTTGAATACTCGTTGATTGGAGCAAAATTACAGCACCCATTAAGCTAGACAAAAATATATCTAGATTTGAATAAAGCGGTCACAAGGGCACCAGTCATAAACTCGACTACTAACAATGAACTCAATAAATGAATGAATCTGAGCAAGTAGGCATTTTACAAACCTTCTAATCGTAGGGTCTGTGGCAAATGGTTGCACCCCCAAATTAGTAGGATGAATTCAGAGACTGAATGGCTTCGTGGTGTTTGCTTGTTAGTAGCACTTCCAGCTATGCATGTATTGGCACAGCAGGTTCATACTCCCACTAAGTTGTATATTTACCCCCCTCCCTCTACCACTGTTCCACTGTTTCAACTGAGCCCGAGCATAGTGCAGCCTGCACCCCTGTTTAGTCCTGAATTGGAAAGCAGCTGAGAGAAGAGACTTGTGAGTAGTAGAACCAATTGCAAGTTAGACGTATATTAGAATGATTTTTATAGGGATAGACCACCGGTTCACCAATGGATGTGTCCTTTTAAATGTTTATTTTCCGACCGGGGTAGCCTGGATTCGAGCGGAGTCATTAACTTCGTTGAATTGAACACAATTAATAAGGAAGTTTTGTTGTTAATGTTTTTAAAGTACATTTGGTCTTAGAGGGTTAGATAAATATTGAAATGAAATATCATTAATTGGAGGGCTTGGCTTATGGGATTTAAGGTAAGCACGTTAGGGTAGTTACTTTTTTTTGTAAGGATATCTTGGGGGGCTTGGGTTATGGGATTTAAGGTACGCACGTTAGGGTAGTTATTTTTTTTTTTTAAGGATATATTGAAGGGCTTGGGTTATGGGATTTAAGGACTTGATATCTTGGAGGGCTTGGGTTATGGGATTTAAGGATTTTCTTTTGCAAGGATATCTTGGAGGGCTTGGGTTATGGGATTTAAGGTAAGCATGTTATGGCAGTTATTTTTTATTTTTTTTAGATGGATCTAAATAACTATAAGATCTAGTTCAACTTGAGTTTTCATGGATGGGTTTTTTTGGGAGGGGATGTTTTTCTCTCTTTTTATGGCAATCTATCAAGTTATGATTTGAATTTCTTTTTTGTTGTCACACCTTTTAATGGCAATGATCACTCTCAAGGTAATATAGAGTGTAGGTTTATTAAACAAATAGATTAGATTTTTTATTTTTTTTAATGTCTTAAGTATTTTTTTTTGTTGAACTTGGAGTTTCCATGGATGGGGGCTTTCCCCTCTTTTTATGGCTATCTATCAAGTTATGATTTGAATTTCTTTGTTGTTGTCACACTTTTTAATGGCAATGATCACTCTCAATGTAATATGGAATGTAGGTTCATTAAACAAATGGATTAGATTTTTATTTTTTTAATGTCCTAAGTATTTTTGGTAAGGAAAGCCTTTGACTTTGTTAAAAAAATCATGATTAAAAAAAATTAATCTTGCTTGATCAAATCCTAAAAATATTAAGAATTGACTTGATCAAATCCTAAAACTATTAAGAATTGACTTGATAAACCCTAAGAATATTAAGAATTGGCTTGATCAAACCTTGAGATCATTAAGAATTAACTCCATAAGTATATTCTTCTATTAAAAGGGGTAGTTCAATATTGTTTAGGGATAAGGTTTTATGCTTACTATTTTGAGCTAAAGAAGGAAAATCAAGATCACTTTTCAATTATTGTAAATTTGTGTTTAAAATGGACCTCCTAAAAAATATTAAAGTAATAAAAGCATATGCTATGTCACACTGTATGTGAAGGTAAATATTTATTGTCTCATTAATGATACTTGTTAAATAAGTTGAGTTAGTGTAGAGTTTAAAAGTGGAATTTAAAATAATAATGAAAGGTTTAGATTCTTGTGCCTCATAATAAATGTGATGTAGTGTTAAATTATTTAATTTCATATGATATTTATTTAAAATGATTTATTATTGATTAAATATACTACTATTTTAAAAATATTCAATAATAAATTTAAAACACATAATAACTAGAAAAATTAATTAAATAATATAATTATAATAATGCTAATAATGAAAACAATAATAGTAATTAATAATAATATCTAACTCTTGGTGATGGAAATATGTTGGTGTGATTTGTTTGTCCAAGTTGCATTGTTGGAACAAATTCTAGGCCAATGGGGTGACTCTTGGAGCATGCATAATTAACATCCTAGGAATGAATCTTGAGGCCTACCAATAGAAACAACCCCAATAAGTAAAGCAATAGATGGGTAAAGACTTTTGTGATTGTGTAGGCAGTCAAAGAATATCCTTAAGCGTTGCACTCCTGAGGTTTTGGATGACAATTATAGCAGCTTCCTCGATGACCCACTCCCTATCTTTTGGGTATGCAGAATAATAGGTATGTAAGTGATCATGCCAGTATTTTTGCATATCTGCACTTTTAGACACAACCATCCTCTCCACAACATTAATATCACATTCAACACTCGTCATCTTAAAGGTTGTCCCTCTCAACTCGGTATACAATCGGTTGCACCTCATCAAGGGTACAAATATACAACACAGTGTTCTAGTTGGAGATAGACTATTACATCAATACCTTGATCTACATTTAAGCCATGTGATAATATGTAGGGTGAGATTGAGGGTTTCTACAACATGTTTGTAGGGTCACTATAGGTTGTATTTGTGATAGAGTCAAGGACGATGGGATGAAAGGATTGTGCATGCATGCTA
The DNA here is from genome assembly GCA_009831015.1 of Picea engelmannii. Taxonomy (NCBI): domain Eukaryota; kingdom Viridiplantae; phylum Streptophyta; class Pinopsida; order Pinales; family Pinaceae; genus Picea; species Picea engelmannii. Next base: position 12,996 of record ML881392.1, on the reverse strand, counting down.
ATCGTGGAGGAGGAGGTGTTAAATTACACAAAGGATCCACTGGAGGGCCAACAAATATGGTTCAACCTCGTAGTCTACACTCCTGAAGACACATTGAATCCACTAAGGGCCTCTCAAATCGGGTCAATACCACTGGAAGAAGAGATTGTTACCATCATAGGAGAAATGGCACAGGCTCTTTCAAATCATCATACAAGGGATGGTGACCTAATAAAGGAGGAGGTGAAGGGTTTTGGTGGCACATCTCTCGAAATTCTTAAATGTGGGAATGGTATCTTTGCAAAGAAGCTAGATGGGTTAGATTTAGAGGATTCATGAGTTTTAAACCACAAGATCGACAAGTATGGGATTTTTGTCATTCAAATGTTAACTCTATCATTGCCTTTACTTTGGATAAGACCTACATCGATCCTTAAACCCCTTGTTATGGTTCATATCAAAGGTATGACAGGTTCCAAGAGTCTAGTTTCATTGGTGATATGTTGGAATACCAACAAAAGAGTGGCTCGCCAACCCTAGCTCCTAAGAATTCAAAATGCGAAAGGTGGGAGAAAACCTAAACATCATCATTGTGTTAAAAATATGTAGGCTCCAGTCAACCTTTTTTTCAGGAGAGAAGACAAAACTTAAAGAGATACTCGAGATGGCAGACCGAGACCTTGTGGGTTGTTTTCGAGTAGGAAAATGAACCCCAAAACCCTGAAGGTATGGACGAAAACTAAGTTTTCCCATAGTCGATTATGCCCCTTGAGCTTTAATTTTGGTTAGGGGTTGGATGGTCTGGATTTTTTAGAATGTGTGTGAGGTTGAAAATATACTACACAAAAGGTGGAAGTGGGGTGCTTAACCCTTCTTCCTCCAAATGTGGCATATATATTTTGATGCAAGGTTTGCACATCTAAATATCATCCTAGTCTATGTGGGATTCCAGGGCTCCCTTTGGTCTTGTGATCAAAACAAGTATTTGGGAAAATTGGGAACACACTCGACATTTTTATGAGGCTAATTTGTCATTTAGAAACTCGAGCTATATGGGTATAGCTGGTATTTTGGGTGGTATGGATATTAGCAAGGGTCTGGTAGAGAATATGGAAATTCTAAAAGGTTTGGATTGTTTTATGTTATGAACAAAATATATAATAATAAATATAAATGCGTTATAATAATTAATGAAGAGACACCTTCCCAATGAAAGGTCGTGTCTTTTCATGGAAGGGCACCCATGCGTGGGTATATAAGGCCCTCATTCTTATTGTATCTTATCATCTCATATTCATATACATTATTCTTTAATATATTATCCTTTATGGATTATAACCTGTTGTCCTACCTACATTGGGTATTTACCTGGTGAACCGGCCTGGTTCACCACAGTGGTATCAGAGCTTTGTCTCGATCCAAATTTTGGCCACAAATAGAGTTTCTCTAAAATCAGGTCTTTAACCTCATATTGGCCATTGGCCATTTATAAATCAAATATTCTACACAATTCAGCGAAAGTAAAAAAGTTGTTCTGCACTAAATAAAATAAAATAAAAAAGGTTTTTCGTAAGGGGCACGTGAAGAAGTATAAGTGCACACCAAGAAGTTTGAAAGAAATATTCCAGATTTAACATTAGTTAAGTTAATTGTCATTTAAAGAGTGAGAAAAAATAATTTAAAAGAAAAAGTTTCAAATAAGAGGAAAAGTGAATATTTTATTTTACCTTTGGAGATTTACCATCCCATGGTTTTGGAAAACCATTGACCCATGGTATTCCATACCATATATAATATATATGTGTGTATTTTCCTCTAAATAAGTATTTCACAAAAAGTAGGGCCGCTTTTGTTGAGCCCTAACTGCCGCTAACAAATAGAAGTATAAAAAGGATTATAAAAATTGGAGTGAAAAGATATATAAGAAGGAAGGAGTATAACTAAAAGAGTTCTCTTGGAAAGTGTGAAAGTAATATTAAATTATTTTTCATTAATTACAAACGAAAAAAAGAAGAAGAAAAGATTAAATGAATATAAAATTACTTTTAGTAAAGTACAAAGAAAATATTCAAAGTTTTTAAACTCTATATATATAAAAAGAAGAATTATCAAGGATTATTTTCTTAAAAGAATATAAAGGAATATTAGAGGAAGATATCTATTAAGTCAAGAAGCTTAAGTCTTATTATTATTATTATTAAAGGGATATTATAATAATTATAAGGTCAATTCAAATTAAAAATGGATTTTAAGGATGGAATATTGTCTGGTAAAAATCATCTAAGTAGATGCATCGGATTATTAACATTTAGAGGAAATATTCAAGAAAAAGAAGTTAGCATCCACATTTGCCCAGATAAGAAGAAAAATAACATAAGTATGGATTTGGCGAATCAATTAATAATTCCAAAGACAAATGTAATTGAAACAAAAGACTTTTTTTTTTTGCAATAAATATGACATCAAGGATTTACCGTTGACACTCGAAGATTATAAACTCGTATTGAATTTTGAGGTTGCAACTATATATGAAAAAGAGGTTGATATAATCCTCGGCTCGGCTTGGTTAGAGACGTTGGGTAGCTTAATATTAAACCTTGAGAAAAAAAAAATTAATGGTTTCCTACAAGAAGAAAAAAATAAAATTACATGACGTCTCAGTAAAGTCATATTCAATATCTACATCAAAAGATCTTGATCAGATCTCCAAAATACTATTGTCAGACAAACAACAGTCAATACTTGAGATCCAAAAAGAATGTGACAAAATCATCATAGACAAGGATGTAGAAATTTGTCACCTAAAAGCTCATAATCAAAGTTTACTGACCCAGATTAAGAAGATAAAGAGTGATAAGAAGACGATACAAGACAAGTTAGAACAACTTATCAATAAGGAAACAAGGAAACCTCAATATATGATCTTAGATCAAGGAGCAAAGGAACTATTGATTTTTATGGGAAGGTGGTAGGGGGTTTGGGTTTTTAACTAGAAAATGACCCAAAAAAACCCCATAGGGGAAGGAAGTCTTTTATGTCACTGGCTAAAAAACAAGCATCTTAAAAAATTAACTATGGTAAGCAATTGTCTTTAATAGGGGCCCTTAGAGAGGATGCCCCCAAAGAGGGCTTAAAATGGTCTTCACAGCCCTTAATTATCAAGGGTTGGCCAACTCTTCAAAAAAACTAGCCTTAAATGTATTAGTAGATGCAACAAATCCTTGTATCATTCTTCTACGAGAAACTATGATTGATGGAGAGAAAAATGCTCAGGTACTTTCATAAAAATTAGGTAGCTAGGAATTTTCTTTTCTTGATGTTATTGGAAGGTCAGGAGGGGACATAAATGGCTGGAAGAAATGCTCATTTACCCATATTAATGCTTGGGCATTTACAACAGATCTAGTGATTAAATCATTCTCTTTAGACCTTTGAAAGGAAATTAATCTTTTGAATGTATATGGGCCATACATGGACATGTCAGAATATGGGGATAAGTTCTTTGATATGGAATGGAAACAATTTCGGTTCGTGGTGGTTGGAGGGGACCTAAAATTTTCCTTGGGACCCTCACAGGTATGGGGAACAATTACATGTTGAGCACAGACTTATACTGAGAGGGGGGAGTGAATCAATATAAGACAATTTTTTTACTTTCTCAAACATTCATTAACCATAGGAAAACAATCACATATGAGATCTATTTACTACGGAACATGGAACACAAGATTTACATGGAAACCCTTTTAGGAGAAAACCACAAAACTTCTCTTTATAATTCTTTGTAGGCACCAACCTACTGTTACAAATATTTGTATGCACCAACCTACTAGAGACATTGATCCCCTACCATCTTTCCCAAAGCTTGTTGTTTTTGGCCTCTTCCCATGAACGAACTTGTCCAACATGCCACATATACAATTTTACAAAATTGATTCTAAATTTTTTACTTGAGGTACTTTGGTATGTCACCTTAGATCCCTAAAAGTTTCACAGTTTTAAAAGTCCCAAAAAACAAGTTATAGATAAAATGCTAAGTTGACATGTTTAAAGCTTATTTCATGACCATTCAAAAACCCTAAATTCCACAGGGCATATCTCAAAAAATATAGTTAACCAAAGCCTAAAATTTTTACCCGAGGTACTTCTATATGTCTCCTTAGATCCTTGAAAATTTCACAGTCTAAAAAGTCCTAGAAAATAAGTTGTAGTGAAAATGCCAAACTGAGCTATCTGAAATTGATTTCATGACTATTCAGAAACCTTAAGTGTCACCGAACATATCTCATAAAATATAGTGAACCAACATTTGAAATTTCCACCACATGTACCCAGAGATCTCGCCTCTGTCTCTTCAAAATTTCACGGTCTGAAACGTCCTAGAAAATAAGTTATAGTGAAAATGCCAAACTTACCAGTTTGAAACTGATTTCAGGACTATTCGGAAACCCTGACTTCTACAGGGCATATCTTAGAAAGTATCGTGAACCAACATCTGAAATTTTAACCACATGTACCTAGAGATCTCACCTCTGTCTCCTCAAAATTTCATGGTCTGAAACATCCTAGAAAATAAGTTATAGACAAAATGTCAAATTAACCTGCTTGAAACTGATTTCAGGAGCATTCGGGAACCCTAACTTCCACATAGCATATATGAGAAAGTATAGTGAACCAACATCTGAAATTTAAACCCCATGTACCCATAGATATCACCTATGTATCCTCAAACTTTCACGATCTGAAATGTCCCATAAAATAAGTTATCTTGAAAATGCCAAGCTGACTTAAACTAATTTTGCAACTCTCCCCTTTTGGATTGATCTTTAATCTTTGCTTATCTACTTCTTCAAATGTTATTACATTTTTTCACCACACACTTTCTCTAAATACTTTATCTTTTTATATTTTATCATAACCCTTCATGAAGGGACATGTTAATTCAAAAACACGCGGCACCCATTAATTAAATAATAAATTGCCCTTTTTTATTTCACTTTTCCAAATACCATGGGAAAATACCACGAGCTTCCAAACCTGTGGATTTGAAACTACCATTTCACTTTTTACTTTTTCACATGCACCCCATTTTTTTTAATATACTTGTAAACCTACATATAAATCAATCTTGGAAATGTTGTGTGTGTTGATAAAAAGGAATGGATGTCCTTATACCAAAATTTTTGAATCTTGTTGGGATAATGCAAGATATGTGGGATTATTACCCTATGTTTATAGACTTTAACAGAAATATCAATATGTACTTGGGCCTAATGTTGTTTTATGTGTTATGTTTGACAAAGAAAATAAAGAAGATTGCATAACATAAATTTATAATAGATTTAAGATATAATCATAAACTAAAATCTCAAATAAGAATTTACACATGAAGTCCAAAATGAGACCCAAAACCATCAATAATTTTATTAATTTAGTTCTGAATTACAACCAAAAACATTCTTTGATACCCCATAATGGGTAAGGACCAGAATAAGAATTAGAAGTCGGAGGTGGAATGTTACATCACATAGAGATGACCAGTGTCTTCTAAGTAAAACCAAGGCTGAGAAAAATTGGATCAACAAGCCATAGTATGTTATTATCTTGACTCTGCAAAATAATCCTACTTAGCACTCAAAACTATTTCATAAATCAAATAAGAATTAACAGACTATCAAAACAAATGATCAACCTTATGAAGCATGTCAACGATGTATAGTTTATTGGTCCTTCTTATTGTCACCTTCAGTAAGACCCTGCTATCAACAAGAAGATTTCAACCTTCAAGTGATTCAAAAATGAATGAACTAGTAATTATAAACTCACTTTAGAGCAAGAGCAAACCTTATCGGAATTTTTGCTTGTATTCTCCCTTTGCTCCTTTGTTTGTCCCTCAAGTCCTTCTTTTATTCTCCAAAAGTAGTTTTGGGTGGTTCCAACTACTTTTAGTTAAGTTACTTAAGTAACTTTTAGTTAGATAGGGACAGCTCATAAATAAATATTAATAAATAATGATAAAGATATAATAAATACTAACTAATAGGTGCAGACCCCTATTTCATCCTTAGTATTTATTAAAATAATTCCTTGTTCCTCCATAAATAAATGTGCATCCCATGTCATTCAAACATTCATAGCATAAAAATATCCAATCAACCCATAATAAAGTATCACGAAGACACTTGTAACTCCCAATATATATATATATATATATATATATATATATATATATATATATATATATATATATATATCCTCAAAATAAATAAGTCAGTCTAATGTCCAAAAATATCTTCTATAAAAAATGTATGTTGTCAAAAATATATGTTGTCCAAAATAAGTGAAGATTGTCCCAACAGTCGAAATAAAAGAATGTGACAAAATTAAAAATCATACTTTTTATGCAGTTTGCCTCTCTCCACTATCCTTATAATCTACCACTCTGAGCACCTGTGAATATGCCTTGATAGGAATTTTACCTTTGGTTGATGATGCCTCTGGGTACATGTCTCCAAAAGAGATATGTCTTTCTTCATGTCTCGGGTGTTGGGAATGAGATGTAACTGAATGTGAAGATGTCTCAAATTTGTCAGACTTAGCAAAATTTTCCAATTGTTTTCATTTACTAGGTTCAGGTTCTTGAGAAATAGACTTAAGTCTTTTTAGGGGTTGAGTTGAATAAACATGTGATGTCATTGATGCAATGTTTTGAGCTATTTGTTGAAGAGGAGGAGGAGGTAATGGCAAATACATTGTGGGCCATCCGTCAAAATGAGTTTGGGGAGGTTGTACAACATCATTCCAACGATCATTGACTGGAACTTCTAGTGGTAAGGATACATGTGGTTGCACTAGTATGCCAGAAATGATAGGATGAGGATGCAATGGTGATACTCCCGGTGAACAAGGAGGTTGGAAGGCTCTTTTCCCAATTAAGTTCAAGAAACATGTCTGTGAAATTTTATTGAACTCTTCAAAGTCCGCATCAAAGTGAATGGAGAATCATAACCTTTTGTTTCCTCTTTTCCAAAAATTGTTTGGCCTCCTTTCTCTATTTCATTTGCCTCTATTTCCTCCACCATAGCTACCTCTACTGAAAAAGCTCATCTATAACCATGATAATCCAATTAGCATAAGTATAAAGCCACAATAAGATAGAACAACTAATACAATGTATCTAACCGATTAGACTGGCTCTGACATGACACAACCATAAAACATAAATGGAAAATGGAAAGGGATGAAGTGAATTAGGGAAAGAAGCACATTGTTCATCAACCACAACCAATATACAAGTCTGCAATCCATGAATGTTTGATTATTATCAAAATAAATCTGCCCATCTTTCATTCAAAAATCCATAACAAATATCTGCCAGTTATTAAAATTATATTTCTTTCTTTGTGTTTTACCATGTTGATCATATCCCAGGAACTTGAGAGGCTGTCTCACCTACCCCTGGAATACAACTATTTGCCATGCTTAGATCCTCCGCGACCCTCCGCTTTTTGTCATGATCCTTAGTAACGACTTAATCACGATGGAGAAGAATTCACATAATAGTTGAGTGGTGATCGTGTTTCAGATCCTATTACCCGGTATTGAAAATGCAAAGGTAAGAGGATTGGGTTGACCTCAAAACAATTATCTTCTTAGTATATAAGCAGGGCTAAAATGGTGAAAGGAAATAAATGACAGGGAATTTAAGGAATAATTTTATGAAAAGTGAAATTGATGAAGGAAATTGAACTTATATAATGATTGTATTCCATTTTTTGTGAACTTTAACATGTTGTTGGTTATCATATCCTTACTGCCTTTGCTTTAGTCAAACATTATAGAAACGTTCGCAAGCTAAATATCATTCATCCACAACTAATATAAAAAAAACTTCACTTTTAAATTATATATACGGGGAATAGAGGAGAACATGAAATTAATTGAAGAAATTTTGAGGAACAATTTTATGAAAAATGAAATTGATGAAGGGAAATGAAGTCTATATAGTTATTCTTTTGTTTTACAACGCCCTTTTATCAACGAGAACAACTGGATGTAATTATTTCATAGCTTGGTCATCATTTATGCACTTACAAAAATCGAAAAATTTACTTTTGATGCAATCATCAAATTCCTCTTTCACATTATACTCACAATACTTCTTATCAACGATATCAACCATCATAACAATGAAGCAGGCTCACCGTATCTTTGTTTATTTTCTAAATGAAAACCACAATCAAAACCCTTAATAAATTGTGGACATGTCCAAGCAAACCACTGTCAAGCATATAACACATATGCGATTTAGGGTTCTAGTTTCTTTGTTTGGTTGACAAGGGTTTCAAAACCAACAACTCTGATATATTCACTGACAGTATTTCGAAACATGTTGTAGAGAGGTCAGGTTTATCATACGAGCCTTTTCTTTTAAATTTTTCTTTAAGATTTGAACTGGGTTACGAAACCTGTGAATCCACAAGCTAGAAAATGAGACATGGTTATTGGATTACTGAGAGGGGGGGTGAATCAGTAATAGCGTAATTATAATCCTTTTTCTTCAAATGTTATATCAATGTAGAATTATTATCCAATAATGAGCAGTAAGAAATAAACAATCACACACATACACAATACTCTAGTGTTTTACGTGGAAACCCAAATCGGGAGAAAACCACAGAATGTTTTTTCTTATATGTCTTGAAGAATTACATTGATTGGAAGCACCAACTTCCTTTGTTTTCCAGCTGCAACTGGAAGAAGGCTCCAACCCCCTAGTTTCTCAGGCTACAACCTGAGGGAAGCTCCAACTCCCCAATTCTCTGGCTACAACCAGAAGGAGGCTATAACCCCCAATGTTCTCCAGCTACAACTGGAAGGTGGCTACAACCACCTGTCCTTGCCCTGTCCTGCCACCCTGAAGTAGAAGTAGAATGATGGAACCATTGTCACACTATCACTGTGAGATATATCGTTGTAAACCTGTACCAATAAATCTGAACCATGCATCAACCTATACCTCAACCTGTAATCAACCTGTACCATAAAAAAGTGCATCAACCATGCACCAACCTGTAATCAACCTGTACCATAAACAAGTGCATCAAC
>WSFP011483664.1:0-15791 GCA_009831015.1 Picea engelmannii | reverse complement strand
ACATTTTTTGGCGTCGTTGTCAGGGAAGAAGATTCGATATATTTTCCCTGGGTAAAACAATTATACCTATCTTTTGATGGTGAACAAAAATTAGGTTGTCTAAAATATTTCACCTGGCGACTCCATTGTCTTTCAATTCCAAAATTTGAAGAATCAATTGATTTTTCCATTTTAAACAAATTCTAAGGATTCCACTAGAGATCATCCTTTGACAAATAAATGAAGAAGCATTGTAAAATAATCAAGTATCAAATGTTAACTTTCTTTCAAGAAATTTTAGATTTGTTGTTTAGTCCTTTGTTGTTCTGTTTTGTACATTTGGAAAAAGTTTTATGTTATTTTATAGATTTAGAGGATAGAAAGTTCAAAACTTCATCTCAGATCTTTGAAACAAAAATCCTATCTTCTTCTCATATTACTCAAGAAAATAAGTTCTCTTCACTAGTACCTTATATTAATATTGATGAGCTTCTTACATCAGTGTCCTTTTAAAGTTTTCCTGATAAAAAAATCCCAAACCCATATTCTCTCAGAGCATATTCAGTCTTATACATCAGTTAGGAATGAAATTAATTTGTCAATTCCTTCAATCTCTAATGCTCAACCTACAAGGATTTATCCTCAAGATTTAAACATATATAAACCTCTCAAACTACCATTAGTTCTTCATGACTTACCTCCTAAAATTTTTAAATGCATTCCTTTATTTAAGGGAGAAGATGATATTACAACAGAAAGGCACATGTCAGCCTTTGAACATTTCTCAGATTATTTAGATATTCGGTATGAGGATGTTTTTATGAGGTTATTCACTCATTCATTAGTAGGAGAAGTGAAAAGATGGTTTAGAAACTTACCAGAGGAATCAATTGATTCTTGGATTGATTTTAATAATGCTTTCCTACACAAGTGGGTTGAGAGGAAATCTCATGAACAACATCTTTATGTTTTTATGCTACAAAAAGAAGGAATGATGAAAAAGTTATGAAATTCAACAGGAGATTTGAAAATGTCTATAACAATTTGCCTATTGAAATTCGTCCATCAAAAGTTGTTGCTAAGGTATACTATTAACTAGCACATCATCGTCATTTAACATTTTACCTTAGAGAAAGGAAGTCATTTTACATTTTACATTAACTAGCAAATGTTTATGGATGTTGAAGAAATTGAAAACAATCTGTGGGCTTGTGAGATGTTACCTAATCAAATAAAGGAGGATCTGAATACATAAGAGCAAAAAGATGAACAAGAAGAATTAGACATTAATTTTTTGGGTGATTTGCATAGTGAGCAAAATGAACAAGAGAGTTGTTATGAACATATTCAAGAAAATTCTCAAGATGATCACAAACAAATTTCTTTATCCTAATCTTATTAGCCTATATATGATAATTATGATTCAAAATCAGAGCTTGACATTAAAGAAGAACATATTTTGCAAGCAAAATCTTCAGAAAAGTTTATTAGTTCACAAGTTTATGGTGTTTATGAAGATTTTGATGATTTTCAAATAAATGGATTACTCATTAGATTTTAAAGATTCAAGTTTTAATGATTTTAGACAAAAGTTTGAATGTGTTCAAGATCTGAAAGAACAAGTTTATGATATCAATGAGGATAAAGAAGATTTACTTGCTTATGAAGAAACATATCTGGACAATTATGGTATGAATGCACTTGAAAGTCTTAAAAAAGGTACAAATCCTTTTCTTATCATGGAGGATAAAGATCAAAACAATTGCAACAAAATTATATCTTTGAGCTATCATTCACAACAATTTCAAATGATAGTAAGTGTATATAGGATAATTTTGATTTTCAAGAGTAATGTTTCAAAGAAGTTTAAAGTTGATGAAAATTTTGGTTTTCAAAGTTTTAATTATCATCAACAAGTGAAACGTTTTGACAAAGAAAGTAAACAAAAACAAAATTATCAAATATCATATTCAGAAATTTGTAATAATCATGATTATAAGAACGATATTTTAGCTAATTATGATCAAGAACAAATTATTAATCTAAAATATCTTATTGTTGTTATATCATATCAGAAGGATGTTATTGATGATGATATTTATTATATTTTTGTTCTTAATTCTTGTCAAATATTTTCATTTCAGGAAGAGCATAAAAAATTTAAAGAAGATGTATTCGGTTGTTCATTGGAGCTCAAATTTCTTCAAGCAGATGAGGTAGGTTTTATATATTTGCATAATGATCAAACAATGTTTTTGCATGTTTTTCAATATCCTGTAGTTGATTGCCTTAGATATTTTTCTTTTAAATCCTCTAACTTTCCATATTTCATTAACACAGTTCAAGTAGATTTCACTTATCAGTTCTTAGCTTATGCATTTTTGTTGTTAGCAAATTTGTTCTCTTTTCTTGAACAAATTTGTAAGAAAAAATTTCATTCAGATAACAATTTACTTGACTGGCTTCACTGGAAATTTGATTATACTTGAACAAAAAAGAATGGTGTTAATTAGAATAGGAAACACGGTATATAAATAAGCTCACATGTGAGCATTTATTTTTAGTATATATAATAGTTCTTTCTGAGTTTGTACAAAGTATGATTGAAGATAGTATAGTGTGGATTGAATAAATAAGATTAAGTTTTTCTTTCTTATTTAATCATATGAATATTTATAGAAATAATAAACCTAGTCAATAGAAGAAAATTAAGCATGCTACTTTGACAAGGTTGGTGAAAATTTCATTTATTCCTTTGCTTTAGTTGAAAACGTATGTTTAGAATAATCCTTGTAAATTTAACCTTGATATTAGACTATAGCTTATTAGTTTTCTCAAGGTTAACCTTTAATCATAAGAAAATTCCAAACATGCAATTCACCTATAGGAGAAGGTATATTTAGAATTGAAAGAAAATTAATAACAGAGTATCCTTAAACATGTAAACAAATCTTCTCTACTTTATATCTAAAACATATACCATCCCATGTGTTCTCTAACACACTCATTTCCCCCACTTCAAATTATCAAAGTAAAAATAAATGAAAGATGGTGAAAGGAAATTCAAAAATATTAATTGCCCCCATCTAGTCCAAAGGAGACGATGAAAGAATGTTCATTTAATGATTTCCCTCATCTCAAATAAATAAATCATTCCAATGAAGTGGTGAAAGGAAATTTAGTTTGGGGTATGCAGATAACGTCACCAGAGCTATGGAAGCCTGGATGGCAATGAAGCAATGTCTATGATGTCTGTTAAGATTGTTTACTTATCTTCATCAATACTTTGTTATTAGTTCTTTTTCGATGATTTTTGTATCCTAATCTGATTGGGTCTAATCTAAATATTGTCTATAACCTTGAGACAAGACAAAGTCAATTAAAGGTTTGATATTTTGGTTAAATTTAAATTGATTATTCTAGAAAATTCTTGAGTAGATTTTAATAAGGAAATTCTCTATTATCCTTCATTGAGATTTATTATAAAGTAATTTTTAAATTTCCATATATTGACAGTTTTACTACTTCTATATAGGGTTAAAATTCACGAGAAGAAAGTACTTAGTCAGTTTGAGTTTTAGAAATAATGACTCCATTTCCCAATTAAGAAGGCACAATGTATGTTGTTTTTAGTGCTTCACAGAGAGCCACAATCCCCAGATGGAGCCTAATGTTGTAACATAGGCATTTTTGAATTTTCTGTTTGTCTACGATTTTAATTTGAGTCAAGGTCTCATAGATTTATTTTATCTTAGAGTAAATTTTGTTAAGTTTAGATCATGATTAAGATCAATGTTCTAAATACTTACTTTTATTGTATGTGTATAATTATATAATAATAATAATAATAATCTATTTTTAAGGTCAAGGTCAAGCCACACCAAATTGGTGTATGAGACCCTCTTGTTTGTGGGACAAGGGACCCCCCTCCGTCCAACGATTTGACTGGTAAAATCTACGGAGGTATACATACCCTACCCCCATTTGGATTTGAACTTGTGACCTCTTAAGAGGAAACACATGTTCTTAACCATTATAGATTATATAGATTATGTATATATTATAATTTTAATATATGATTTGATTATAATTTTATATATAATGTTACTAATAAAGCTCGTGTGTGTTGGTAGGTTGGAATGGGCACCATCCAAGATCTACGACTCTTAACCAATTCACATTTCAAATCTCTCGAAGGTTAACGAGGAGGCACATACCCGAAGTTACACTAAACTAAATTCAATGATGCTTCGTGTCGGCTGTAGGTTTTATTGCATTTTGGCTTGGGGCCATTTCAAATCCGTCGGGACAAACACGAAAACAAATAAGAAAGCACCACGGCTCCAATTTTTGGAAGCACTATTACAACTTTGTGGCTAAATTTATCAAATTTTCTTGAATAATCTATATTGATGAGCAAAGGCCACGTTTCCTACATAAATTCGAATGTGACTATTTATTTTCTGGTTCTGAGAATCTTCCAAGCTAAATCCAGAATGGCGACCTCCTATTTCAACCGATTCATGGATAATTTATTCAGACAACCTCAACGAAGTCAATCACGATCTTCCGCTTTGGTATAGATGGTTTTGTTGTTGTAACTAAGAGGTTGGAGAATACCCATCCATAACCAATTTTTTTGAAGTTCATTTTGTATAAAAAGAGTGAAGCTCCATGTAATAATGGGGCGGGGGGGGGCCGGGGAATTTGGACCGACACCTAAAAAACCTTTTAATAAAAAATATTTTTACAAACGATAAAGGATTATGGATTTTGGACTTTGGCATGTGCCTTCTCTTTGGTATGTTTTCTAGTTAACTTATTTCTTTCTCAAGCATTCTATGAGTTATATGCAAAATACAATTTAGTACGATCATTACTGTCTTTATCATGCATTTGTTAAAGATGCAGATTTCATCAATTTCAACTGTAAGTTTAAATTGTGACCTGTATTTTTAATTCTGTAATTTGTTTATGTTTTGAAATGTAATTTTACATAAACAAATAAATAACTCATTTATATATAATCTGTGGTTTTCCTCTATCATAGATAAAATTGATATTTATCTTCTTATACATCTATTTATCCTTGATTTTGTTTTCCCACTATTCTTCCAATGACAATTCAAATTGTTTCAAAGTATTAAGATTTTTGCCCTTTATAGTTTGATTTATAATAGTTGAAAAACTATAATAAAATTTTAGTCCAAACCAGTTTTAAACCCTTTGTTCTTTGAACAGATTCCAAAACCCCAATCACTTAAAATTCTAAAATGTCATTGGAATTGTTTCCCTAGCCAGAAAATATCTCAAGGAATGCAACACCAACCATTCAACCCAAATAAATGACTCAGGCATCCACTACCATTAGTTTTAAAGATACATAGTTTGAACCTATGCCAAATTACAAAGAATCTTGACCATTTTGGGGAAGATGATTGTATATGTTTTAATGACGATGTTTAGGAATGTAATAAAGTTTCTTATTTATGTCTTATGTATATTAAAGGAAAGAGATAATTATGTCTTATGCATATTTTATATGTTTTATTTCAGCTATATCTTATGCATATTTTATCTAATTAACATACTCGTGTTTATGTTGCAAGTTGATTGTAGGAAATATATCAATTCAAGGTAGGTAATATAATATAATTTTTGTATGTTTTTTTTATCAATGTTTATTGATGTTCTAATTCATCGCAAATTTTGTTTTTTTGTAGGCTTCCACTCTGCCTCGTGATAGTCATGATGACGACTTCTTTAATGATCATGACCCTTTAAGGTTTATTATAAAACAAGTAAAAAGTTAGGTAGAAGAACTTACAAGTTTGATGGGTGATAATTCTAAAGAAAGCATGAATCTACAAGAATACATGATTGTAAAAATAAATCAGTACAATGTAAATAATTTTGAAATTTGATATGACATAAAATTATCTTTTTATGGATGTTCTTCAGACCAGATGCCATGGGCATTGGGAGTACCACACCATCATCTATTGGTGCCCCTAATTCTTCTAGTACCCATAATTCTACAACTACTATTAATGCCTCTACTCCTACTCCTAATGTAGCTAGTATCCCTACTCCTACACCTATTATTGGTGCCTCGTCTACTACTACACCTAGTACTATTGGTACTAAGACTCCTAGTACTTTTGATATTCATGTTTCATGAGTTTATCTAACTCCCTCATCGGTCATAATTTTCAAGAGTTTTGGGTAATTCCCTATTTCTTTACACATGGACAAAGAATTGGTCCCGTTGGAAGAATTAAAAAATAATGGTAATTACTAATCCCTCAAATTATTTTGATTTTATACAAATTAATTTTTTATGTTAATCTTATAAATCTAATCATGGTATATGATTGCAACAATGGGGAATGATTTGGTTGTATCAAAATTTGCATCAGAAAGTATTTGGTCCTTTTGCACCAACAAAAAGAACTGGTTATAAATACCAAAGCCAAAGTTTGGAAAAAGAGTTGATGAAATACATGGTGAAATTGTTTTATCAAGTATTCAACCAAACAATGGTTGATTCTATGGCAGTAAAGTATTTGAAAGAAATGTGAGACAACTACCACACTAATCTTCTATGTTACCCTAATTATGAGCATAATCCACTAGTTCCAAAAACTTGTGAGTGGGATGCACTAGTGGAGGATTCCAAAGAGAAGAAAATGAAAAAAGAAGGAAGCAAGCTAAAAGTTGGAGAAATGGAAAGGAAAATATAATATAATATACATTGAACTTATAATTTTTCATTTGACGTAACCAACTAAAGAACAATAACATGCACTTAAAAAATTTCATAGGATTGAAGACACTTCAAAGGCCACAAAGGCCACATTAGAGAAGGTTGGGTAGCACAAACTTTGCTCCAGAGGCTATGTTAAACTAAAAGGGATATATGTAAGTACTATAATTTAAAAGTTTTCGCTATTGAATTGTTCAACTATAATTTAAAATATTTTATTATTGAATCGTGTTATGTTATGATATGTAGTCAACTGAGTATGGCATTATGCCCACCAATTTTGATCTAAAACTCATATTGAAATTGGAATATAAAGCCTTAGTTGAAATGAGAAATCTGGGGCAATTAATACTTCTACAGTAAACAAGGAGGTAAATAAGTTAAATATATTTTGGATGGTTAATTATATCAGGTTTGTTTTTTATGGATTATAAAAATAGTATAAATATCATCGCAGGCACATGAATATGTTGCTATGGATGAAGTGCTTGTTATCAAGGTTGTTGGTGGTGATCAACTAGAGATTAACCCTACCACCGAGTTTACTACACCAGGTATTATGAACGAGGTGACTTATAAATTAAAATTGTATGTTCATATAATATGAATGAGGTGACTTATAAATGGTTTGCTTTAATTGTAGATATGAGTCCTATTCGACTGCATGCACAGAGGCATATTTTGTGTTCTCAACAACCACCTCCATCGAGAGAAGATAACACCAACATCAAAATTATGGACCTTATGAAACAAAAATGAAAAAAAAGGAGGAAATAGTGTAGTAGACATGCTCTGACATATAATTTGTATATTTTACAATATTTTATGTTACCTTTGACTATTATATATGATGTTCTTTTTTGAATTTTGCATCTTTATCACTATATTGATGTGAATGTGCATTGTTTACTAATTAAAATGGCCACGGGGAAGTAAGAGTGATGTGAGGGAGGCATGGGGCCATATGACCTTATACGTTTTAATGGTTGACCTCATTAATAGAGAATAAAGTATGCTCAAAGCCAAGAGAAGCTCGGGTAGTAAAAGAACTACCACATAATGAGCTAAATAATGATCTTTGCCCTTAAATAGTTTATAAATAGGATTTCATTGAGTTATTCCATTTTCTTATTTTTTTTTCATATGCATAAAAAAAAATGGTAATCAATATTAGTGGCTTTTGTTTCAGGTCTAAGAAATGGTGTTTAGTCATGGTCTCTACAATTGAATATAAATGAAGATAGAATGATGTCCGTTGGATAGAACAATACAAGAAGCCTCCAATGGGTATTTTGGCAATCTTATCTACTAATTATTGTCTTTGCTTTTGGTAATATTGCATCCTTATCTTGTGTGACACATTTAGTCTATACAAAAGTAAAAATAGATATTAATACAGATTATAGTGCAAGCTTCAAGGAAATATCAACAATTTTAGTTGTGTTCTTTTTCTTTGTCAATATCATTTTCCTTGGATTTTGCAAGTCTGGCTTATGTAGCTTATTATGACCAAGAATGGGGTGTTCTTGTCCATATGGCCATTTCATTGTCGAACTTGGTTTTCGTGAGTTGAACCCGAAGTAGGTGCCAATGTTATTCATAAAATATCAACTCGTTGTTATCTAAGAGTTTCCTTTGTCGTTAAGAATCATGAATGAATACAAATCATGTTTGCTAGTTAAGTTAAGTTTGCATAAAAAATGTTTGGTATATTTTCTTATTTGTTTTCATGTATCTTTTAATACATAACCAATGTTACTGGTGATGTTGTCTTGTCTTTATTTGTTCATATGCTATTGTGTTCATGATAAGGAGGTTAACAATATCTTAATGTGATAATGCAATATATTATGGCTTGTTAATAGTCTAGGTTTTGCAATGAAAGTAATGAATGCATTAGAATCCATACAAAAGGAAGAACAATAGAAGTTGGTGAAAAGTTTTTTATCAAAGTAGACCTCTCAACTTTCAGAATTAAAGCAATGAAGGTGGACATTATAAATTGTTTGGATGTTCTTGACTCCTAAATTTATTTTAACACAACTATTTGCATCATGTATAAGAAGAAGTGGAATTTGGAGACCTACTTTGTCATAGGCCTTAGAAATGTCCAACTTGATAAACATTCCTTTCTACTTTTAACATTTTAAAGCCTATATGGTTTATAACCAATCCCATGGAATTTTACTTGTGACATAGTTTTATAGGTCATTTTAAAATAAGTACAAAAGTTGGCTATTGTGTATAATTTGTCCATCAAAGTAAGCCCCTTAACATCAAGATTAGATCAATGAAGGTGGTCATAACTTGTTTGGTTGTTCTTGATTCTTCCATTTCTTTTCACACATTTGTTTGTATTGGAAGAAGTGAAAGTTGGAGGCCTACTCTATCATAGGCCTTAGATAGATCTCTAAATTGATAAGCCTTTCTTTTTTATTCTAACGTTTTAGAGTGTATATGGTTTCCTCAATTGTAGGCAACCTTACTAATTATATGGGACATTGCTTGAGTGACGTGTATGCAACTTACTAATAAAAAAACAAGTTTCCTAGGTTTACCTACATCGATTTCATGTTGATGAGATGTCAATGGAATGTCACAAAAGAGATCTCTTATAACATATGTTCCTTACACTCATTAGTCAATGTTGTTGGCATTATTGATTGTGTGTTGTCATTGATGGTAACATGAGTCAAACATGCACAATAATCAGAGGAAAAGGAAGATCACCTTGGGGTAGAGGAAGATCACCTCGAGGTAGAAGCTGTTAGCGTCAGAAGTCACTCCTGGATTGCTTGCAGGAGCAAAGCCCGACGCCCATCAGTTTTATGTCACAATTTGTTTAATGGGGTGATCAGATGGGTGAAGACTCAAGATAATATAAATTTAACTCGGGAAACTGGGCCTGGTATGTAGAAAGCAAGGGAGGTCTTGATCCAACTTCTGTCAATAAGTTGATTAAAGGGTGGTAGATGGAAGACTTGCAAGGAGGGTGAGCAAGACTGCCTCGGGCAACAGGCCTTTGGAAGCTTGAGGATGAAAAACTCGGAAGCCAAGATCCTCTTGGTCCAGAGTTGCAAGGAGCTGAGGGGTGACTTGACTGAATCCTTCAATTCCAAGTCGTTTCAACACTGAGAACATCACAAGAACCTGATTAGAAACAATGTGACTATTACAGTGATCTAACCTACATCATCCTATAACAGCCACAACTCGACTGGATCCTCCAATTCCGAGTTGTCCTAACA
The DNA here is from genome assembly GCA_009831015.1 of Picea engelmannii. NCBI lineage: Eukaryota > Viridiplantae > Streptophyta > Pinopsida > Pinales > Pinaceae > Picea > Picea engelmannii. The sequence goes on along the minus strand of WSFP011483664.1, from coordinate 5,798 downwards.
CAGTAAACAAAGAGATGGAAGGGAAACTGACATCCATAAAGTAAGAAATCTCAAATGCCTTATACATTAACCAGAGCAACCAACGCTTCATCAAAACCTTACAATCGGGAGATTTGCTCGACCATCGATACTTCAAAAATACAAAGACTGAGTCTATATACTCAAGAAAATTCACCTCACAGAGGCGTGCCCAATCACCCAAGGTTTGGTGTCCCTTCAGTCAAACTCGTACTGATATCTTTCTTTAAGTGCCTCCTTAACTACGCATGGCCCCTGTAAGGAGGGTCGCTGAGCCATTAAGTGTTGGGCTAGCGTGTGCAGACTTCTCTGTCAAGTTGAGGACTTCGGCATGGCTTCTTTGAGAAAATCGATACACAGGACCTCTTCAAGTAGGCAGCTTGCCAGACCCTCCATTCCCCTCACTTAATGAATGAGAGGAGGTTTCAACCACCCACTCTTGCCTTCATTTACTTCAATGCTAGAAACAATATTGAGATCGGGTCCGATGGCGCCTGGAGATCGCGATGATCCCCTCTGTAACTGAACTCGGCACCTTTGGCCTTCTTTACGCAGCTCCTTCCTCTCCCCAAGTGACCATGGGCTGTGACCATGTGCTTATTCCCGATGCGCTTTCGGCGTTCGCGAATGGGAAGGAGCTATTACTGCAATTTGAAAACACGATGAGCGAAACGCCGAGACGGCTCAATCTGGTGCCACGCGTCCCTCTGAGATCTGACGGTCTTGAACTCACCCGAAGCTGTTGTGGGCTCGGGTCCGGGACTCTCCTGACATGTCGTGCATCGGAACATAATGAAGCTGCTTTTTGTGCCTTGGAGTCGCGATGGGCGAAACGCCGAGATGGCTCAGTTTGCCGCCAGGTGTCCCCTTTGGATGGACGACTAAAAATGTTGCGTGATACCACGGGCCCCACTTTCTGTGCTTTTGCCACTATCGGGGTTTAGGGTTTCGAGATGTTGAACACCATGAAACTCTCACCCCATGAACTCCCGAATGCCGAAACGCCGACGCGGCCAGATCTTGCACCACGCGTCCTTAGGATGAATGGACGAGGGGGCATTCGATATTTAAAAGGGAGCCGCCCTCGTTTACAGGTTCGCTTGAAGTGACTTAGTGCTAGGACCATGGGCTCGGCTTCAAAGGCACTTTCGGCATTTCACCGATCGACGATCTCAACTGCAGCGAATGGGAGGCTCCTTGTTTACTGAAACTCCGATCCCCGATACACCGACTGGAAGCCACCTGTCCCAATTGGATCGGACGACCCAGATTTGTCTTGAATTATTGGAGCTATCTTTTGCATTAACCCCGGGGCAACTTGGCAGCCCCGAAATCCCGACGACCATTGATCATCTTTATAGGTGGATCTCGACGACCGTCAACAAAACTTTGCCCATTCGCTTGAATTGTAACTGAAAAGGGGTTCCTTCGTGCTGTGCTTGGGCGCTTCCCGGGAAATCCTGCAGACCTGTGTACCTTCGTCCCTCGATACCAAAATTGTTGCTAACATTAGGCTCCATGGGGGATAGAGTCGTCCTCGCGATGCTCTAAGGACTCATTTTGCAGTTCCAGTGCCTTGTTGTTGGGCTATGGAGTCATTATTAGGCCGAAAAATAAAGAACGAAAATGAACAAAGAAACAAAAGGACAATATTTACAAACAAAGCAACCATCTGAGATTCAAACAAAACATTTCTTCAGAAAATGCCCATTCATTGGGATGCTGAAAACTTCTTCACCTTCCAAACCTCGCAACCTGTACGTGTGATTTGAGAAAGTCTCAGAGATTTTGAAAGGCCCGATCCACAGGGCTTCAAATTTGCCGTGTTTGCCCTTATCTTGCTTAGGAGCATCCCATTTCAGCACCAGGTCTCCTATCTGGAACCGCTCCTTCTTGGCCTTCTTATCGAAAACCTGCTTGATCTTTTGCTGATGGTCCTGAATTTTGTCCACTGTCTGCTCCCTAGCCTGCTGGACCTCCACTAGCTGATGAATCCTTCTGATCATGTCATCGGGATCCTCCTGATGGTCTTGGATGAATTTTGCTACCGGAATGGCTAAATGAGAGGGGAAAACAACCTTCGCTCCATAGACTAATTGGAAAGGAGAGACGCCGATAGATCTCTTTGTGGTCACTCGGTCGGCCCACATAGCAAATTTTAATCTGGAATGCCAGGCCTTCTTGTTGTCTTCCAACAACATTTTGATGATCCTTATTAGGCTTTTGTTGGAGGATTCTGCTAAACCGTTGCCCTACTGATAATATGGGGTGGAGTGAATCAACTTGATTCTGAACTGCTCGCAGAACTTGGCCAATGGCTCGTACCCGAAAGCAGCTGCATTGTCAGTGACAATCTTACTCAGGCAACCAAATCTCGTGATGAGGTCCTCCAGGAATCCAATGATTACCTTGTGGGAAGCACTCCTGGTAGGGATAGCTTCAATCCACTTGGTAAAGAAATCTATAGCAGTCATGATCCACCCGTGTTGCCCACTGGAAGCAGGGTGAATTTCTCCAATGAAATCTAGGCCCCACTGCTGGAAAGGTCCTGAAACCACCACCGGATTTAATGACAGAGACTTGAGCTGCTGCTTTCCTGCAAATTTTTGACATTTGATGCAGGCTCTGACCTTTTTGAAGACGTCAGTGAACACGGTAGGCCATTAGTATCCAGCCCTGAGGATTTTGTGGGCTGTGGCTTTCCAGAAATGGTGCCCTCCACACATGCCGCTATGAAATTCAGCCACGATCATTTGGGCCTCTTTTGGACTCATGCATTTTAAAATCACCCCCAGGGGGTCTTTCCAATATAACACTTGATCGATCAGGCAGTATATGACTGCCTTGAGCTTCAGAGCTCTTGCTTTGTTCCTTTGCAGGCCGTCTGGGGGCCGCAAATCTTGCAGAAAGTATATGACATCCTTATACCAAGGACATCGAGCTAATGGGGGCTCTCTTCGAGGGTCCATTTCAGACAACAGACTTTGTGGAATTCCTGAGCATTCGTTTATGAAACTTATCCCCAGAGCTTGGCAGTTTGCTTTAGCCAACAACTTGGCTAAACCTTGACCTTTGATCAATTTGGTGGGCCTTATTTCCAGGTCGAATTCCAGGATTTTGGCTATCCATTTACTCCTTCTCCCATCTATGTCAGGCTGAATAAGAATGTCTTTAACAGCAACCGAGGGGACATAGGCAATGATCTTTGACTGCAGGACGTAGGTTCTAAAAGCTTTGAGAGATTTTACTAGAGGATAGGCCTGCTTCTCCATAGTGTCATACTTGACTTCGGCATCCCTCAATGCTTGTCTGAAATAAGCAATAGGCTGCTCTATCCCAATGTCGTTTGTCTATAATAGAACAACAACCACCGTGTCAGGGGAGGCAAAGGAGAAAATAAGGAAATCCTTTGAGTAGTCGGGACTGATAAGCACAGGAGCTTCAGTCAGGGCCTTCTTGATTTGCTCAAAGGAATGTGACGATTGAGGGGTCCACCTTACTTCATTTCCTTTCTTCAACATGGTTGTTATAAGCTTTACCTCCTCAACAAAGTTAGGCACAAACCTCCTTAGAAAATTAATTTTGCCGAGGAAAGATTGGACCTCCTTCTTGGACCTCGGGATCGATAAGGCTTGTATCACCTCAACTCTGCAGGGGTCAATTCTGACTCCTTCCGCTGATACTATGTGGCCTAGTAACTTTCCCTCCTACATGGCGAACAAAGATTTCTTGGGGTTTAATGAGATGCCAAAATTTCTACATTTCAGGAAGACCTTCCTGAGATGACGACAGTGTTCTTTATCAGATTTTGAAAACATTGTGATGTCATCTAGATAAACGACCACAGATTTATCCTTTCCCCTGACGAATGCTATGTCCATGGCACGCTGGAACGTTGCCCCTGCGTTCATTAATCCAAACGACATCTTGGCATACATGAATGTGCCCCATGGAGTGGTGAATGATGTCTTTTCCTTGTCCTCAGGCAGAATGGAGACTTGATTGTAGCAAGAGAAACCATCAATCATGGACATCCTGGAAGCTCTTGTTACCCTCTGCAGTATATGTTCCATCTTTGGTAAGGGGTAGTTATCCTTTCGTGAGCTCCTGTTCAGGTTTCTGAAATCTACACAGAGTCGGATCTCTCCATTCTTTTTCCTTACTGGCACCAAGTTGGCCACCCACTCTGAATATCTCAGTGGTACAATGATCTGAGCTTGAAGCAGCTTCTTCACTTCCCTCTCCATGATAGGCAACAACGTAGGATTGATCTGTCTCATCTTCTGCCTAAATGGCTTTGCCTCCTCTTTTAATGGGATTTTATGCTCGATGACAAAGGTGTCATAGGTTTTGAGGTCTTCGTAGGTCCAGGCAAACACATCAGCAAATTCCCTCAAAAGTCCAATGTATTCGGACCTCTGCTCCTTTGTCAGACTTCTTGACAATTTAACAAACTTGAGCTCACTCTCGGTCTCAATGTTGCACTGAATAGTATCAATGTCATCCTCCGAGGTCTCTCCTTTTAATGACACATCATTTCTATCAAAAAGCCTTTCCAAAGGAACCAGTCCCCTTGGAATATGATTGTTGGGCAGCTGCACAATGTTACGCTCTGCAATCTTATTCAGAAAATTACCCCCATCAATCTTTTCTTCAGAGACAGAGTCTCGGTCGATATGCATCTCTGAAAATTCTTCGACAACCTCCAAGAACTTCTTGATCTCGAGATCATCCTCGAATACCTTCCAATGTTTGACGTTGTCAGGTATGGAGGGCCTATATTTCACTTCCACATCATATCTAAATTTAGGCGGCAAGGGTAATTTGAAATTACTTGCTAATGTAGCCAAGGAATCTGCCATCGTGTTCTCTTCTCTTGGGATGAAAGCAATATTAAATGCTGAGAATAAACTATCAACTAGGTCCCATACCTCATTTCTGTAACTGCTGAGTCGAGGATGCTTAGCCTGATAGTCGTTTCTGATCTGTTGGACCACCAACTCTGCATCTTTGAACACTGCTACCTCCTGAATCCCCATTTCCCTTGCGACTCTTAACCCCAGGACAAGAGCTTCATACTCTGCGACATTGTTGGTAGCTTCAAATTCTAATTTGTATGACAGAGATATGGTTTCTTGAGCAGGTGACACAAAAACCACCCCAGCTCCAGCGCCTTCTCTGGAAGAGGCTCCATCAAAGAACATTTTCCAGACGAGGGTGATGGAGGGAGGAAATTTAGGGGAAATGGTGGGCTGCTTTCTGAGTTTGAGAGGAGGCTCGGGGGCATGGGTGAGTTGTAGTATACTGGAGCCTAAATCAGTGTCCATGACAAAGATGGGATGATTAGTAGGGTTGGCTTCATCACTGATTATATAGGCCAGTTGGGCTTCTCTGTATAGCCTTCTATGCTCTCCTCCAAACACTGGGATAGTAGCATATGTGAGGTCCATCTGCAAAGTTCCCCCCAGTATTTTTATCCAAGATCTTGATAACAACATACCGAACTTGGGGGGTACATCGACCACTACAATATCCATGACCACACTTTTCATGGGCAACTGAAACAAGGTCACGACCAGGTCTTTGATAACTCCTAGACACTGAACTTTCCTGGAGTCAAATGAATAGAGGTCATGTTAGGCTCGGGTGACTTCTAGTCCTAACTCTTCCATGATAGTTTTGGGCATAAGGTTGTGAGAAGCCCCCGAATCCATCAAGCAATTGTGCAACACCTTGTCATGTATGTTTAAGGAAGTGTAGAAGGGAGGGGATGAGTTATT
>ML881391.1:0-15791 GCA_009831015.1 Picea engelmannii | reverse complement strand
GCATTGTTTATGGTTCAAGTACATGCTAAATTGAAATAAACCACATGTGCATGAGCTAAGCATTAAAATTCAACAATTTACTCATCATGATGCTTTGACTTGAGATCCTTGGAGGGCGTATCCATTTGTCTTTGCAGGACCCAACTGGTGGACAGTTCTGGAGGAACAATCCTAGCTTGGGCTTCCATGGGGCTTCAAGCCCATAGGTTGGGTGCCAAGGGCCTACATGCCAGATCATGGAGACTTGCCTTTGGAGGCCTAGAGGACACCTTGAAGAACCTTGTCTAGCTCTCACATGCCAAACGATTTTCTTGGAGAGGCCAAAATGTCACCCTTAAGGAGTTGATGTCATCATTGAGGCTAGGGTTTGGTGGTGAAGTTGTTTTTTGTTGACACTTGGCATGACTTGGTGGGAGGAGGTTATAGCGCATGAGAGAGATGCTCTACCAACCCTAACGACTACAACTCACTCCTCCAACGACTTGTTTAAAGGGTCAAAACGTCATCCTTAGAGGGTGACGTCATGTTTTAGGGTTTTCTTCCATGTGCAAAAGTAAAAATTAAATAATATTATTTGTGTAAAGGGGAAAAATAAGGGTTGTTGCCCCCTTATTTTGTGTTTACCCTAACTTGTGTGGACAAACAATGTTTAAGACAATTTGTATAAATAGAGATCATTTGAATATCATTTGATAACTTAACTCTCCCATTATGAGAAGTACTTGGTTGAAATTTTCGCTATTATTGGGCATTTTCTCTCTCCTTTGCACTTGTTATGGTTTTCTTTGCTATTGGTAGAAAGAAGTGGTGTGCTACCTCTTATGGAGTATTTCTTTTGCATATTGGTGGATAACTCTTGGTAAAGTATAAGTTTCTCTTGTTAATTCTTGCTCTAGGTGAAGGGTTTTATCTTGTCATGGTCTCTTTCTCTTGGTTGCAAGGTTAACTAGTTGGATTTCTTGTGGAGTATAAGGGCATACAACCCCACTAAGCCCATCAATATTTGTCTTGGAAATAATTTGTTGCTTAAGGTAGTGCTAGGAGAAGTAAAAGGGTTTACACCCTCCTAGCACTTCCTAGTTAGCTTTACTTGCCTTGGGGAGTAAAAGGGTTTACACCCTCGAGGAAGTAGTATAGTTAACTCATTCTTTGACTTCATAACCCAATAGTTAAAGCACTAATCATTTTCAATTTGCATTGGAGCAATAAAATTGTTGCATGGGGATACGTGAAAACACAAGATAATCAACTTGTTCAAATTGCAATCTCTTTTTGATGTTCTAGGGTTGTCATTGGCACTAGGGCGTCTGAATGAGCTAAGTATGTCTTGTTGTTGTTAGAACTTTTCATCTATAGTCATTAGGGCTGCAGAAACCCTAATACATTTTTATTTATAACTCACTACTTGTTAACCCCTATATTTTCATCCTTGAAAATCTTGAGGGTTAAGAGCCAACATGCAGTATTTTGGTCGACATACTGAGATTTTCCCAGAGTTTAGCACTTATGTTGAGCAGGAGGTTGGTTCCCACATGAGGCAGGTATATGATCGATATAGGGTTGCTTGGTTCATAGTCAGAGTTGACTTAGTTTCATATATTTTTGAGAGAGATGTATACACACAACAGGGGTTGCTAAAATTTAGGAGACACGGTTTGAGTGGGTCTCTTGATAGTTTGGGGCAATTATGAGCATACAGTATGAGTCCTTGCAGGATTTTAGACCCGATGACACTTTTTCGGGCGACATGCAGGACATTTCTATTTTTAGCAAGTTTTACTCTAGGCCCCAGATTCATATTCTGAGAGCACAATATTGATCCTTGAGACATCCAGAGTCTTTTGGATCTTTTTTGGGATGATGTGGCCCGGTTTACTATTTTTAGCAGGTTGAGCATCAGGACTCACATGTTAGTTCTGATTACATATTCAGATCCCTTGCGGAAGGACGAGATCAACGAGTATAAAGTCAAGGGTATTCAGACGACTTTCTATTTTTAGTAGTGTCTATTTTTAGACAGTGACTTGTGGCGGTGGCCTCCCAATCATATTGGATGAGGTGGACAGTTTCCTAAAATTAAGGAGCAAGATTCTATTTTTAGAAGTTTCTATATTTAGTAGGTCCAATCATCACCCATGCAGTGCCAAGTCAGGAAATGAATTGCAATACTCTATGAAGCATAGTCTTGAAATATGTCAACTCTGTGAATCTCCTGCACACGACACATGGCCTCATCCCGGAATGAGTCCATCCTCCAAGTCCCTACCAAGATCAACACGATCTCCATCAACTGCACATGCTGATGCCAGAATGAGGTACTGCAAGACCTCTGTGAGACACCCTCAAGTGATGTGCTCTCCTCAACACTGAAGCCCAATGGAAAGTCAAAACAACTTTCCCCTGCCAAGATCCACTTTCCCCTGTCAGTCAGTGAGATGCTCCACCCTGCAATCCCTGGGCCCCATGCTAGTCTCTGTCGAACATCACCATCCTGGCACTGCACTATGTTGACCATGCCTGACTGCTCCATGTATATATACTGGATCCTCCACTCCTGGATCCTCAAGCTGAAATACCTGTGGCAATTGGACCTGCTGTCCAGAAACTGCATCTGTAAAAATATCTCTGTAGAAGTAGTACCTGTCCAACCATCTCCATGCCCGATCATGATGATCAAGAGGGAGAAACTGCCTCGCTCCATAGGCAAGTCCCTGCAGGCCCACTCCAAACCATCCCAAGGTGGAGTATGTGGCTCTCTGGCGCAATCTGGGTCATCATGTAGTGAAACATCCTGCTAACCAAATGAACTCCCGGATCCCATGGCAAACTTGGAAGTTTATCACTTCCAATCTCCTCTAACTGCTCCTGTGTCAGACTAATCACTGTCAGAAGCCCTCTGTGCTCATCTGCTATCACCTGGCCTATGATGCTCACCATCACACACCAAGTCTCCACTGGTTGCCTATGACGGTCCACCTCTATCTTGTTGGATGCCGTAAAAATACTCATGTCAGGTGGTCTCGGCCTAGCCACTCCCCATGTCCTCAACCACTGTCTATCTCTCCTCATGCTGCTGCCTGTGATAAAAGTGTGAGGAAAGGCTAACAGAAACATCTGCAGCTGACTATAGGACTGGAAGATATCACATGCTTTGGTCAATCCCAAGGATTTGACCAGAAGCTCGTCCATCGGTATCCATGATAAATACTCGCCTGTAGTCATCATCGAATCCCAATCATCCAGTACAATCGGAAGTAACTCCTCTAACTGCTGGTCAACAAACCTCCATCTCTCATCTCCCATGCAACTGCTGATATGGTGAGGGTGATCTCTCATAACTAGGTGTTGCTGCAAAGGAGTGACATCCGCATGCTCCCCTAGGTGTGTCTCCTCCCTGCAAGGCCATATACCCCTCTGAATTCCACTGTATATCTCGGCATGTCTCTGCGAACTATCACTCCTCACGGTATGCTCCGACATACTCACGTCATCTCCCGTATACTCATGCTGCATCGTAGATCCTAGGTGTACTGCTGGATCAACCTCTACATGAAGGTCAACCGCTCTCGGAACACAAACGGAAGTGTCCTCAAAACTGTCACTGGCTCTGGAGTCCCTATGCATATGTGAGTGCTCGATTGTCTCAAAGATCCTCGTAGAGGGTAGCGCCTGCGCCTCCCGATCATAGCTCCCCATACACATCAGTGATCCTGGGTACTCCTCATGCTCCTCCATCAACTGGTGCTCCTCTGCTAGACCACCAACCTCCTCTGGCCATGTGGCTGACTGACATATCTAAGTATCCACTAAGATAGATGAAGTGGATCTCTGACGAATCTCCTCAGGAAGCTCCTCTGATCTGGACTTTGATTCTTGAAGGGTTGTCTGTGTGCCTCTCAAGAATCCTCAAGTGCTCTCCAACTCCTGAGTAAGTCTGTCCACCTCCAACTCCTGCTCCCTTAGAGCCTCATGATACATCTCACCAATCCTCAATAGGTAGTCCCTGTCAGTCAACAACTGCTGGTAGTCGGTCCTCATCATAGATACTCTCTCCCTGAGAGTATGAAAGTCATCCATGGCCAATCCCCCATCTAAACTACCATGTGCCACTGATGCCCTCCAACAGTAATCTACCATCAATGTATGCATGTCATCACTGTGCTTGGTGGCTGTCATGATCATATCCTCACTGACTCTCAATTGTTCTGTAAAGTAGTGTGACTCCTGATCATAGTCATGCTGAGGTGCCACCTGATATCCCTCACTGCTAGTGTTAGCCCCGAAATCCCCAACAACACTCTCTGCAAAAGATGAAGTGCTACACTGCCCACTGTCTACTGTGCTACTGGGCCCTCCTATATGCGACTGTATATCATCATCAACTGCTAGCTCCCTCTGAATCACACTATAACCTGTATGAGCAGCTGTATCCTCCTGTGCACTCACCCTGCTACTATCGACTGCGCCTGGATCCCATACAGATGTGTCCAGACACGTGCTATGGTCATCCCAACCAATAAGGAGTGCACCCTCATCACTGCAGGCTGGTCCTGGAAGTAAGTGTCCCCTCAAACTGTAAGTCTTCATAGCCTGCTCAACTAATGGAGTCCCCAAAAGAGGTGACTCAATCTACTCATGCTGATATGTGAGTGTAGGATCAACTGTCTGCACATCATATATCTCCTCCTGGATTTGTGGATCTACATGTCCATGGTGTGCATCCCTCACGTACGACTCCTCTATGCTACTGCTATCCTCATGTGATGTGGCTGTCATAGGTGTCTGGAAAGACGATAGATGTGTCACGGTCACCATAAGAAGCTGGTCATTTGTAGGTGCTAACACGTGTGAGTCCTCACTAGTGTCACCACTCTGCTGAGGTGTAAGGTCATCAACAGTATGTGATATGTCTGCTGAAACACCGGTGCTATCATCCTGTCCATCCAACTGTCCCTCCAACGTGCAAGGGTCACTATCCTCCTCAAGTGCGCAAGAATCACTAGCCTTTGTACAAGAGTCACTATCATCATTAGACTGCTCCAAATAAGCATCTATCGCTCCATCCTCACATACCTCATCATCACTGTCATAGTGCACCTTAATAATATGCTTCTTACCCTTACCCCTACACCTATGATCTGGTTCCCACGGCACCTTGCAACTATATCAAAGTTGCGTGCTCCTAATGGGTGTGGGGTTACTCTGTGCTTCCTTCTATCTAGCTACTATAGCTCTCTTTCTCTCTGTTGCGTGGACCCAATGTGTAACCTCATCTTTGCTCCACATAGGATTTCTTAAGGCTACATACTGTTGGAAGGTTATTTGAACCCTAGTTCCCTCACTAAGGGCGTAATATTTTTCCTCACAGAATACCATCTCTCTAGCAAAGTATATCTTATCCATTTCTCCTTATGGAAAACCCCTCAGGTTGGCAGGAGTCTAAGCTCTGATACCATTGTAATGTTCCCAAGCCAATATGACAGGAACATCACGTTTTTGCATGATTTTTAAACTTTTTATGGTTGTGCCGTTTCGTCAAACACTTTGCTGATTTACTTGTTTGTATGTGTCTGTTGCAGATTGACCTCTTAAATTCGGCCTTAGGGTTTATATTCAATTATCACACATAGATAATCAATGAAAGTACAAGATACACCAAATATGGAACCAATAGCAAGATCTGACCTTTATTAATATAATGAGCGAGAACCTGATACAAGAGTGAGGCCGATTTGGAATGCTCAAGAGATGGCTCCCATAAACATAATAAGAGCTGCTACAAAATGCTCCCGGAAAGATGATGAAAGCCTCCAAAGGTTGAATACACAATGAAGATCAGTACAAAAGAGATTTGTGCCATATGTAGTGCCAAACCCCCAACTGGATAGGTCACGCTCTGCTGGAAGACTGGATACTCTCAACAATTCGGCCTTGCTGCCAAAGATCACCAAACCCTCCGATGAATATGCCAAACTGTAGATCGGGAAAATGCAAGGACAACCCAGGTGCTCAAATCTCCAAGATCCCTCTCAAAGTCATGGATCTGGCCTCCCTCCAAGGAATGGTGCGCCCCCTTGGATGCCTGAAACCCTAGATAATTCGGCCTCCCTCCTAAAGGCTTCCAAATTCTCCACAAAACCACTAGAATGATAGATCGGGGCTCGGTTACCTCCCTAGTGAAGTCCCAAGCAAAATGGTGAAGATCTGATCTATCAAATGGCTGAAATCACTTTCTGAAGTGTGCTCCTCTCCTCCAATTCGTCCAATGCATCTAGAAAATCAAATGGTACATAAAACTCCTCCTAAATGCACTAGATCTAATGGCCAAGACCCTGCAATTAAAACCCAGGTGCTAGAATCTCCAGAAGCCCTGCCAATCACCTGGAACGAACTTCCCTCAATGGATGGTGCGCCCCCAACATCCAGATCCAGATCCAGATCCAACATCCAGATCCATCCGGTTAGCATATTGCCATGCTTAATCAAGAGGCCTTTTGGGCTTAGGAGCCATGGACAAAAATGATTCCTTTCCGGAATGATTATGCAAAAATATAGCAACACTGAAATGAAACAGAATAAGGTTCTAGTGAGAGATCTAGGGTGAAAGGAATTATTGTTTATGAAAGGAGTTTGATTTTTATGCATCTAGTGTTCTGAAGTTAGGAAGCTGAAGTTGTGAACAGCTTTGTACCTTCATATCAAAAGAAAATAGAGAACATCTGAGGGCATACCTTCAGGATTTAGTGGTGAGGTTGATCTTACTGAGAAGATGTCTCCAATCTTCACAGTCAAACAACAAAAGTAAATGGCAACAACAAATGTCTCCAAAACACAGTCAAAGAACAAATGTTCTCCAACTTCCTACAACATTGTATTCGATCTCCACTGTCCAGCAAATGTTCACCAACAACAAATGATCTTAGTTCTCTGTTGTCACAGCAAAAGCGAACCCTCAACCCTTGTTGTTCAGTTCGGTCTAGTCACTAGCTTAGGCAACCAAATTGCTATAGCACCCAAATTGCTCAACAATGCAATATGAAATGATAATAAGAAGGTACTTTGGGGCTTTATGGCTTTTTGGTTGCCTTGGAAGACTTCCTAACGATTTTCTTTCCTTCGTAAAACTCAAAATCAACATCTTTTTCCAAGCTGGCAATGTGTAGGCCCTTTTTTTCTTGGTAGAAGTCGAGTGGCAAGTTTCGGGCAAGCCGAATGAGTTTGGTGAGTTTAAGGCGAGTCTGTTGAGTTTGATTTCCCAAGTGAGTTTCTTGCTGGTTACTCATTTTGGAGTCAGCTCAACAAGACTCACTAGTCTCTGCTAACTCTCACAACAATGGAATCATGCATACATGTTTTCAATATGCAAGCTAGTGATCAATGGACTTCCATTTCATCCATGTTAATTCTTTGATATAGCTATGTATGATTAGAGTTAACTGACTTAACTGACCCGTGCTTATTATGATCTATGCCAAGTTTTATAGTTGTCACTTTGAAATTAATTTTCGCTTCTTCTCCTTGCTGAGATTCCTTTTATGAAGATAGTCTTCTTCTCTAAAATATAGAATTCAGACTGTCATAAATGCTGGCCACTTTCTTATATATTTGATGATTAGAGTTTCTCCTTTAATATTTTTCTGCTAGTGAAATAAGAAAGTGAAAATTAAATATGCAAACATTGTTGAATAATTCACTGGTTCTCATACTTCAAATTGCTCTTTTAATGAGTTGTCAGGAAATAGCTCTAATGACAAGTAACAAAAACATCAAATATTCCTCTGATCAAGATGATGGGTCGATCTCTAGTGTTCGCAAGCTCTTACATATTAAACGGGTACTGATATGGTATATGATCATCACGCGCACCTTTTAACATTTATTTTGAAATGCATTACTCTCAAGTTTCTACAAAGTGGTAACATTAAATTTTGGGGTTGGCAGGTTCCACCACATAAAATCATTGCAAAAGAGGAAATCCATATTGGAATGGGGCAAGGAGCTCAATCTAGGAGGATACTGCAAACCTGGGTTCCCAGGGATTATTGTGATCGAGGTTTCTATATATATCTTCACAACTTGCTTTCTCTTTTCTCTTTTCATTTTGGTTTGCCAAACTTTTGTGTATTGTATAAATAAACAAGATGCTATTGTTCTTCTAAAAGAAAACTTGAAAAATGGAAGTACAAAAACACACTGACATGAAAGAAAGTTGATGTTTAAACTTCGGATACTTGAGATTGTCCTTCCAGGAAAGCTGTGTAAATATTAGAATACAGTGTGCAACAAGTTTCGGTATTATAGTTTATGTATAGTTGTATGATCAACACTTGTAAATGTAAGATACACACACGTGTGTATAGGAATACTCATAATAATGAGAACGAGTGAATTTGGTTATATATTAGATAATGCAATGTCTCATTACATAGTAGGAGGAGAGGAGTACGTTACATAACTCTCAAATACCTAACTAATAACCACTAAATTAATTACTTTAGTAAATGCCTCATTGCACTGAAAGAAGCGAGGTGCATTCTACAACCTAGTATTGAAGAGATTGTAACGTCTCTCCCATGCCCGTAATGCCAAGGTTAGCATTTCGGCCCGATATAATATGTTGTACAAAATTAAAAATATAGGAATAATATATCAAATAATAATAATAATTTACAAATATTTATATATATAAATGTTGGAAACGTAATCCATTTGGGGTTACTAGGTGAAGGAATATGAAACATCACAAGGCGTAATTGTTGTATGGAGTCCAAGAGACCTTGGAATACGAATCCAAAGGTCATCTGAATGTATATATATGTGTGTATCATATCTTTAATAAAATGTGTATTCACGCTTCTTCTAATATGTGTGTCTAACAGTGGTATCAGAGCCAAAGTCTTATGGCCTGAAATAAACTATGGTAGTTCTCCATAACATCCAGAAAACGTCCCTCTGCTTGAGCATTTCCTTTCCTCGTGCAGAAAAGTTCCATTTCCTACCAGTCTACCATCCTCAGCCTGCACATCTGTCTCACTCAAACAAAAACGCCTCCACTAGTCTACCAATCTGTGTGAAATCTCTCTCCGTACGTTAGGGTTTTATGAGTGCAAACTTTGGTGTTATATATGCAGAAAACGTCCCTCTGACTTCTGCCTTCTCTGGTCGATTCCTTGTCTGTGCTTATGGCCTGTCTGCCTACCAATTTATCCTGGGCACACCTTCTCCATACCTCGCAAGCTCTATGCGAGCTCTAAACCTAATCTCTTCGACCATTCCTCACACATAAACCTACGCGAGCTGAGCTCTAATGGTACCATCCTCACACGCATACACAACCTAACACCCTCGTCAACCTCAGTTCTCAACTTCCTTGTTGTGCTATTGATTGTTGCGCCATTGTACATCCCTCGGACCATCACTCCATGACTTTCTTCCCACGCCTTGAGAGGCAGCTTGCTCACCTCACTGCCTGAATTGCTTGCATCTTTTGAAATTTAATTTCAAGCATTCGACTCCTCGCCCATCTCGCTGCCAACCTTGACTCCAACGCATGCTACCTTCGTTTGCCCTTGACTCCATGGTTATCGACTTATTGCAGTTTTAGTTGCATCCCATCGCATACGTAGCATCTATCATTCATAATCAACATAGAACATCCTAAGCCTAGTCTCCCTCCATTACAACCTTTCGGACGTGCGCGCATGTTCTTGGCCGAGCAGAGACCACGCACCTCCAGCGGGTCTCCCATTAACATTGCTCAACGACACTGCGCCATAGGCCACTTCTCAACGACTGGTGTCCTATGTAGGTTTAAGTTTTTTTATGAAGTAAGGAGGACTCTCGGCGTATTTGTATTGTTCCAGGTTTTGGAAAAAGAGTAATCATATGTCATGCTCTTATTATTGCAAGGTCATGCTTCGACGCGTCATGATCTTGTGGCTGAGCAGAGTGTTTCTAAACGCCATTTCTTCATGTTGAAATATACGCCCGATCACTAAACTGCGTTGGCAATATACCAGGGAAGTAATAAATCTAGGCAATGCCAAATTTGCACCCACGTCAATACCCATCTGGCCTGGAGGAAACTTGGTTTTTCATAGCGACAGGCTGAGTCTTTCTAATCACTAGTTCCAAATATTGCAAAAAGTCTCGAAAGTCCTTGAAATTCAGGTGATGCTGATTCTAGGTATCTAAGTAGTTTTCTAGAGATCTTTCATTCTCACTATGCGGTCACCATATATACTTTGGTTGCGTCCTCTTCTCCTTCGACATGGTTGAATGTGGAAATGATTTGCAAGAAGATTGACAACACCCAAACATTTGAAATTCTTTCCATTGCGATTGAAACAAGCTAGATTCGTGTCTCCATCAAACTGAATTCTTGGTTGAAATAAAATTTTTCATTGTAGAGGCCATACCAATCTTGGGTTGCTGAAAGATCATTTTTTCCTCAGTGTTTGATTTGAAGTTTTAGTCCAACAGTGATTGGAAGGGGAAGTAATCATGGCTAGAAACCACTAGAGGTCTTTCTCGCTTCTAGTAATATTCTAGCAGGCATACCCACTCGTAATTAGGGTTTGTGAAGCATGAAATTTGATTTCTTCCGATGAGAGGACAAGTTGCATATGAAAAGAATTAGCCAACGAGAGAAGACACTACCAGTCTGCAAATGCTCTTGATGTTGTGCGCTTTATTGTGGTAAAGGCATAGGTTCCAAATCTTTATCCCGTCCTCCAGTGGTCTGACAACTTCGTGCTTGTGGACAACACACAAAAACAACTGCTTGTAAGTTTACTTATGCTTTCTGAAACCAAGATTGAATTAAGTCATTGTAAACGGGTGCATTTTTGGTAGAAACCGACACCCTTCATTTGTTGAGTCTGCTTCTGATTGTTAAAGGGTGGAGTTGCAAGAAACCTTGACGTCTAATATTGTCTTTAAAATGTCTCGAGTTGAGGAAGTGTTAGAGTTATTGAACACTCTCATCCTCTCTTATGTGGACAATACATTCACCACTAAGAAAACAACTCTGCACTCTGTTGTAACATGCTTGCAAGTTACGCAAACCAAAGCAACACTGCTGCAAACTCAGACTCGACTTCTTCACGATGCACTTGAGCAAAAGAATCTTTGACAACATTCTGAACTAGTCCATGTTCAGAACCCTCTTTTCGAAAATGATGAAGATGATAATGCCTATTTAGATCAACAACCAACGTAGTAGCAATTTAGTGAGACAACCCCAGATTCAAGTACACATGACGTTCAACCTTCTCTTTCTAAGCAGATCATTAGACCTTGGGAAGATATCAGAAATAACAAGCACATAATCGGTATCGGATATGAAAAGGATGTCACCTTTCATAATCCGGATTACAACAAACTGATCCAGTTCCAAAGTGTTGGACTACTACGAGAAAGTTCACATTCACCTGCTCCAGTTCAAGAGGATATTCCGATATGCCAACATTGTCAGTGAGTTGGCCACATCAAAGATCAGTGCTTTGAGCTTCATCCTTGTGAGCATTGTGGACAGTACAATCATCATTCAAACGTATGTTTTAATAGCAAGAAATCTGCAAGAGTAAAGAACCACTATGGGTGGATGACTTCTTGGTGATGGTCATCAATAGTTAAGAAGATATGTTAGTCATACTAATGAATTCACTCTCAAGTATTGACACATCTTGCAGAGAAAGGATTTGCATCTTCTTACCTTGTCCCTAACAGGGGGGAACAACATCAACGATTGACAGCTAGGCTTCAAGTTTTGAAGTCTTATCAATCGAGTAGTAACAAGCGAGCATGATTGTTTTGTGGTTTTCCTCATAGTTGTAGGAAGCGCCCCCCCCCCCCCCNCCAGAAGCCCGCTTCTGGATTTCAGAAGCTTGCTCTGGGGTGCAAAATGGGCGCTTCCTGCAACGTTGGAACTTGTTCATGGTGTTCCTTTGCTGTTTGAATGTGATGCTCTATATGTTTGTTTTAGTTCTGGTGTTAATTAGTTCCAACACCCTGAATTTGATACTCAATTGACTCCCTCAGCATTGACATCAATTTTATTGTTGTTGTGTTAGAAATTTGCTTGGAACGCTGATGGGTAATATTGCTGGTGCGCATGTTAACTCCCTACAACAATGAAAAATTACACATGAACATATAATATTCATGCTGGTGAACTTGCTGGGATGTTAACTAGATGCAACTACTACATGTCCAACTCGTTTGTGATTCCCCACAACAATAAAATATGCTTGCTGGTAGCATTGTTGTATAGCTACAACTGAATTACTGTTTACTTGAAATGTTGGTGGAATCTACAGTCACAGCCTTTCCTCTGTTTACTGGCATGCTATATCTGTTTAAATGCTGTACAATAGCATGCTACAACACATTCCATAACTTAATGGTCTACTTTCTATTATATGGCTTAAAAATTTCTATGTTGGTTTGTAAGTTTGTAACTGCTAGATTCTAGATGGTTGATACTCAAATGATTAATCATTGATGTGCTACTACTTACTACTATGGATTCCATTTTAATGTTACAATGTACAAATATGCATGTTTTCATACATTCTGTAGCTAATTTGTCTTTTCGCATGTTTTTTTATTATAAACGCAATATATATATATATATATATATATATATATATATATATATATATATAATAGACGCTCCCGGGACGCTTCGTTCCCGAGGATTTTCTGAAAATGACGCTCCTGACGCTCCACTCCCTAAAAATGCTCCCGCTCCGCTCCGCGCTCTGGCAACATTGGGACTCAACTTTTCCTTAAACCACCACTTAGTAGAAGAATTACAACTTCTGCTAGACAACGATTTGTGGTTTCCCTTAAACCTCCACTTGGTAGAAGACTTTCAACTTCTACTACAGAATAGTTTATGGTCATCTTTAAACCAATATTTGAGAGCACTTCCAATTAGCAAAAGACATCAGCTTCCAACTTCTAGCTAACTTAGGAAATGTTTCGGGAACCATTGAGCCTAGAGCAGGATTCCATGGCGATCATCTTTAAACCACCAGATCGGTTTGTGGTCTTCCTTGAACCACCATCACCATTTATTAGAAGACATTAGCTTCTGCTAGCCATTCGATTTGTCATCATCCCAAAATCACCAGATTCAGAGAGCACATTCAACCATCAACAACTGCACACTTCGAGATTTCAGCTGCCCACTTTTAGATATTAGGTCTCATCTTGGACTCATATACACCCCTTCGGATCAAGGGGGGAATTGATGGAAACGTAATCCGTTTAGGGTTACTAGGTGAAGGAATATGAAACGTCATAAGACGTAATTGTTGTAGGGAGTCCAAGAGACCTTGGAAAACGAATCCAAAGGTCATCCGAATGTATATATATGTGTATCATATCTTTAATAAAATGTGCATTCACGCTTATTCTAATACGTGTGTCAAACAATAAATAACATTATAAAAAGGAAATTATATCAACTATTAGAAGAACAGGGATCTAAAGCGATTATGTTTGGCACCAATTTTCTCTGTTTTTTATCAACCCACAATAAATTGAGAGTTGAATGATATATATATATATATATATATATATATATAACACTCCAATGTAGATCCATCTTAATTGGGGATCTTTTAAGCACAAAGAGGGAGATTTGAATCTCAATCATTGTTTGGATACCTCTCGGTGCTTAATAGATCTGAAGTTAAGATGGATCTACATTGATTATTACATCACTTTATTAGTGAGACTTTGTTATTTATCTACGTCTTAGTTCTAAATATGACCATTGCCTACAACACCCTCCCATAATGGTCATTTACATGCTTGTGCAAGATACGAATAGACAAAGGCTTTGGACAAGTGAGATGTTTGCAATCCACAAGATAATATCTTCAAAATAACAATTGGAAGTGAACTGCATCCAACAACGTTAAGAAAGTACAATTTATGTTACCATTCTTTTGTTTGGCCATTGACTCACCAACCGAATGAGAGCCAGTGTTGGTTGAATAATTAGCCTTTCCACTATTGACGTAGAGCTTGGCTTGTTTACTAAACTTACCTCCTCCGCATCTTGGTGGTACAACATATCAAAATGTTGTGTTTTCTTCTCTAAGGAAGCACCATCATCTTCACCCTCCCTAAGGGTCTTTTTCTCTACCACTTCATCTTCACCCTCCCCGAGGGTCTTTTTTTAAT
Organism: Picea engelmannii; assembly: GCA_009831015.1. Lineage (NCBI taxonomy): Eukaryota > Viridiplantae > Streptophyta > Pinopsida > Pinales > Pinaceae > Picea > Picea engelmannii. The sequence goes on along the minus strand of ML881391.1, from coordinate 1,592 downwards.
AAATTACAATAGACAATGCATAATACATATATTGTTTTCCTTCTCTTCTTTGTTGAGTTTGACTTGTTTCAGCAACAACATCATCTAGGGTCTCATTTCTTGAGCTCTATCTCCCCTGACACTTCTTTGGCCTAGGAATTATGGTTGAGTTTTCAATGAACTTACAACCATATTTTTGCTCAACTAGCCCTACATTCTCAACATCTAGCAACCAAAATAAACTCCGTTCTTCCCCAACCATCATTTTGCTATTCTTATCAACAATGAAACACCTATTATCGTTGAAATTTATATGTAAGCATGGGCTATGCTTCATTATACTAATCGAAAGTAGATTTTTCTCCAAACAAGCAACATGGTAGACATATTTAATCATTACCCTTTTACCTCTTAGCTGGAGTAGAACATTCCCCTTTCCTCTAACCTTTTATTATTCTCTGCCAGTCAACACAACATAATCAGATTGAGATTTATCCTATACAAAATCATCATAGCAATCAATATTGTTTGTAAAATGTCTAGATGTCCCTAAATCAACATACCAATTAACCTTACCACCCTTGAATTCTTGTTTCGGGCCATGAAGACATAGAGCTCCTCCTCCTCCTCATGTTTTTCCACATTAGCATGTTTCTTTATGGATTGATTGGAAGAATGCTCTAGATTGTGTTTTTTTTTCCATCCCGCAATTGCTTTTTATAGATTCTGCTTATATGCCCCAAGTTTCTTTAATAAAAACATTTAATTGTTTTTCAATTTTTACCTGCCGTAGTCTAAACGTTCTACGTTTTGGCTCATTTTCGGTGATATTTTCCAAAAATTATTGGATCTGCAGATTTGAGTGGTTAATTCTTTGTTGTAGGAAACGCCCCTGTTGCCGTCCTAATACACACTTGCTAGCGTGAGCTAAGTCCAACTCACTTAGTGTGTCCTCGGAGACACAAAGTCTAGGTTCCCAGTCCACACTGTCACCTTGACTGGAACCTCTTCCTTCTAGGCTTACTCCTAGGGAAGCCAAGGGGGGTTGTCCCTAGTTTCTAAGTTAATTTCAAAGTTAATGTTCTAGGAGTTAGTTTTAATTTGTTATAGGCCAAAGGGGAAAACTAGCCTATGATGACAAGCAGCAATGCAAGTGCAAGTCTAATCTAAATGAAAATCAGCCCTTTCCCTAAATCAACTAAGACTAGTGCCTAAGGTTGGGCAATGGGGTCAACTAATGTTTGAGGGTGGTTCATTACAAGAAAGTTTACAAAATGAATAAGTTAAGCTACCCACAAACCCAAAGTTATATTACTTACAAAGGAATATTAAGTGTTTCAATAATTACACCATTCACAAAGATACAACAATATACAAGGATACAAAGAAGTGTAAGTGTTCAACAATTTGCCAAGCATGCCCCAATATCACTTACTCTATTGGACCGCCTTCAATGGCCACCACAAAAAGCACTCAAGAATCAAAGAAAGTGATGCCTCCCCAAGTGGGATACTCAACACTTCTTGATTCACACCACAACAATCAATAAATAAGATATTCAATGTTACAACCAATATTCACTTAGACATATGAAACATTAACCAAGTAAGTTG
>ML881389.1:5658-15791 GCA_009831015.1 Picea engelmannii | reverse complement strand
GGTGTTCAACAACCTTGTGAAGATCCTTCAGTGGATTCTTCTTCAATATTTGAACTCAAAGAGTTCTCTCCCTGTGCCTATCTGCACACTGACTCAATGCCCTCCTAGCAGAGTTTTACAGAACTCCTCAGAGCTTCTATATTCTTCTGAACTCACAGCAGAGTTCTTCCCCTGTGCACTCCTTGCACCTACTCAATGCCCACCTGGAAGATCTTTACAGAACTCAACAGAGGTTATGTCTTCAACTGTGTCTTGCCTACATAGACTTGCCTTATGAGGTATTCAACAACCTCACAGGTCTTCCCTGAATCGATGATTTCATCTTCTACGCCCACCTGACACGTCTTTGTCTAAATCCGCAGAGCTCAGAAGTGCATCTATGCACTGGTATTCAGAGACCGCAGTACTTTGTCATGCTCTCCTGGAATGAAACCGCAAAGAACCTCTCAAGCCTTAAAATCAAACAACTCCCTGCAAATGCAAATGTACAGCATACATTCACAGCATAAATAGAACACACACAGACATTCACACAACACAAGAAATATGCAGGAAAAACTGTTGTTTGTATTAAATGGCAAATGCCTGTTTTTACAAGGTGTTCTTGAGAATGGCCTGTAACAAGGTCTCGGCTCCTTCTCTTGCACACTCACTCTCTCTCTTGTGCATACTCCCACTATTACAACTAACTCAAAATGAGATCAAAATTGATCTTTTACATGAGGGGACTCTTCGAGCTCTTCCCTCCAATCTCACCTACCCTATTTAATTACATTGAGTGGGTTGTCTAGTCCACCATCTAGATCTAGATCTCAGCCTTCAAAGCATTAAAGGCCTACCTACTTCTACACCTGTGAAAATCACGGCCTCAAGTCTCAACAGCCTAAAACATTTAATTACATTCATTCAATATTCAATTTGAAAACGAAGGTTGCGCCTCTCTTCAACACATGATTTGAAACTGCTGATGTGGCTGGTTGGTTGTCTGGCTGACGTGGAGAGATGCTCCTGCATCAATTTTGTAGGGGGTTTACCAATGACCAAAGGGGGTCATGACTATATTTATGTTGTAGTGGATACATTCATTGATATGTGTATCTTGATGTCATGTAAAAAGAAGATCACTGCTGAGTAGACTACTAATCTCTTCTTTCAATATGTTTGGGTTCACTTTGGGTTACCCACATCCATTATCTCAGATCAAGATAGTCGATTCCTTGGGGATTTTTGGACTAGCTTGTGGAGAATGATGGACACCAAATTGAAGAGGAACACTGATTTTCATCTACAGACTGACAGACAGACAGAGGTGGTAAATAGAATAGTGGTACTTTTGCTTCGAGGCTACTATAGAAAGCATCATAAGTTATGGGATGAAAAAATACCCTATGTACAGCATGCTTATGTTAAGGACCTAACCCACAGATAGGTAGAACAATATATTCGGTTGTAATAAAGGTCAATATTAATAAGGCTTTTCAATAAAATAGAATAAGGCATATGTAAGAAGACCTAATAGAATCTTCCACTTCTAGAAGGATCTTCCTCTAGATGTTTCTTTTTAGTATAAATAGGATTCAAGGGTATGAGAGCCCTAACTTGGATATTATTGTAATAGAGCTATGCTCAACTGGAGGTTTCCCCCTTGAAGAAGCCCGTGAACATTGATTTTAGATTCAAAGTGTTATTTCTGTTATTATTCACTTATCATTTCAGTGTTGTTGTGGTGAATGTCCTGGTTATATTGTTGTTATTCTGTCATTCTAGCATTTTATTTATGTTCTGCATACATTTTATATCTGGTATATTACAAGTGGTATCAGATCACTTTCCTCGGAAAAAAGTGTGGGTTAATATTTTTTCAGGGTAGAGACGTATTCTGGCGTCTTTAAGCCACAGAGATATATCATTACGTGCATAAACCCGCAGTTGAGGTATTCATACATGTAGGAAATACAAGTGGTACTTAAGAGCACATTTGTTGGCCACCCTTGTAACCCCTGTTGGTACCCCTTCAAGTGGTAGTGCATCATACAACACCTATATACGGATCAACCTAGATTACCTGAAGCCCTCTTTAGATAATCTGATCGGTCGCTTGACTTCTATAGTGTCACCGAGAACAACACTCGGGAAGATACTCTCTAGTACCTGTGTAGTACGGATAAGGGTACGGTCTATCCTCCTTAGTTAGTGCCCTGAGATATTGGGCCAAGTACTACTGTTGGACCCCGCACGTATATCAGAGAGCTATAGCATAGGAAAACCCTTGTCTGTAGAACCCTTGAATACCTAACCCTTGGGGACAAAAACATAAACAAATTAGAACAGACAAGATCTATTATCATGCACCTGTGTTTGGGTTGCCAAGTAAATACACATTTCTTTCTGGTTAAGCATTTGGTCATTTTCTCTTTGCAGTATTATTTAGACTGGAGTATAACTCTGCAGGTGTAAAAAAAATACTATGGAAATTTTTTCACCATTATTTGAGACCTATTCCATTGGATTCATCTCTTCACCCTTATCACATTCATCCATATCATTTTTCGGAAAATATTTTGACCCCGCCCGCTCCTTTTCAGTTCCGCCATCCTCATGGCCCATACCCGTAGCCAAGACTTGGAAGCTCGCTTCAACACCTTGCAATCTGGTCTCATCGAAACCCAACAAGAAGTGAAACAACTTAGTGCCAATGTTGCAGCCATCAATACCACCATGCAGTCCTAAATGGAGGAAATCAAACAAGACCTCACCACCCAGCTTGAATCAGTCTTTTCGACACTCTACACCAAACTGCATATCCCTACAGATAACCCTTTGTCTTTCTCACCTCCAGATATTGAAGGTGACCATTCCTCTCATTCAAATAACTCTTAGAACCATCACTTTCAACGTGACCTACGCCTGCCACAGATAGATGTGACCAACTTTGATGGCTCAAACCCCACTAGTTGGGTAACCCAAATGGAACATTATTTCTCTTTATATGGCATTACAAATGACTTGGCCAAACTCCAGTATGGTGTTCTCCATCTAGATCAAGAACGGTGGCAATGGTGGCAATGGAGGAAAAACCTCTCATCAAGGGTATATTGCTTGGACACACTTTGTGGCAGAGATTTATGAACGCTTTGACACTGACACCAACCATTTGGGTCGTTTGACAAAGTTGAAACAATTAGGAACAGTGAAAGACTTTATAGATGCATTTGAGCGCCTAGCTTTTAGAACAGAGGGCATGTCTGATGCCTTTTACCGAGAGTGTTTTATCAGCGACCGCAAGGATGATATTCAGGCCCATGTCCTCATGGATTGACCTCAGAGTTGGGTGGAGGCTACTAAAAGAGATAAAGAAGCACAACAGGTTGTATCTTCTCAAAACCGAAAACCATCCTTTATCCCTTGCCCTAAACCAGTAATCCCATTACTCCCTCTGCTCCACTAAAGATCCAAAAATTGACCAGGGATGAAATGGCTGAATGCCAACTCAAAGGCCTTTGTTATAACTGTGATGACAAATATTTCCCGGGCCACAAGTGTAAAGAACAAAATCTTTTTATGGCCATATCTGAGGATATTTCGGAAGAGGATGTAGAAACTCCCCTTGTGTCTGAGTCACCTGAATCCACTAAAATAACCCCTCCCTGAGACCCTCCCGAAGTAGAACCGGTCATTTCCCTCAATTCTCTCACTAGCTTCTCTTCTTCCCAAACCCTCAAGCTAATCGGTTACATAAAGCATTAGAAGGTCATTATTCTGGTTGATAGTGGCAGCACCCATAATTTTATTTATCGCCGCATTGCCCAAGAAACTCATTGCTACATCCATGCCGTCAATAATTTCCAAATCATGATTGCCAATGGTGGTTCCATGAAATGTGGAGGGCTTTGTGAAAATATGCATCTCCAAATTGGTGACTACCACCTAAAATCCCATATGTTTGCTATCGACATGGGAGTTTGTGACATTATGTTGGGTGCATACTGGCTAAGGACTTTGGGTCCCATTCTCATGGATTTTAAAGACTTAACCATATAATTCGACCAGGAGGGCCACCAATATAAGTTCCAAGGAATCACCGCTAGTTCACCTGAGATCATTAGTTCCCATTGCATGGAAAAGTTGCTAAAAAAAGGTCATTCTGGTGTTATCGCCCAACTCCATGCCATACAAGCAATAGAGACACCCTCGGTCCTGCAAGACCTCCAAGACATCATTTATAAACATCAATTGGTATTTTCCACTCCCCAAGGACTCCCTCCTTCCTGTGGTGTTCATGATCATTCCATTCCCCTTGTACCCGGAAGCCTTCCTCCCAATATCCGTTTGTATCGTCCACCCTTTCCCCAAAAAAATGAAATTGAGAAAATGGTCCAGGAACTCCTTAATGCAGGCATTATCCTCCCTAGTACAAGCCCCTACTCTTCTCCTATTTTCATGGTCCTAAAGAAAGAAGGTTGTTGGTGAATGTGTCCTGACTTCTCTACCCTCAACAAACTTACCATCAAAGACAAATTCCCCATTCCTGTCATGGATGACCTCCTGGATGAATTGAGTGGTGCCCAATTCCTCACTAAACTGGATCTTTGTTTGGGCTACCACCAGATACATATGAAAGAGGCAAACATTCCCAAGACTTCCTTTAGATCTCATGAGGACTGCTATGAGTTTTTGGTCATGCCCTTTGGCTTGTGTAATGGCCCCTCCACCTTCCAAATCCTCATGAATCATGTCTTTCATCCTTTTCTCTACCATTTTGGCTTAGTTTTCTTTGATGATATCCTCATCTATAGAAAAACTTGTACAAACCATCTTTCTCATGTGGATCGAGTTCTCCATCTACTCTCTCAGCACCAACATTTCCTAAAACAATCTAAATGTGATTTTGGTGCCTCAGAAGTAGAATACTTGGGTCATCTGGTTGGTAAGGATGGCGTCAGAGTGGATCCTAAAAAGAATGAAGTTATGCAATACTAGCCTCACCCAAAGACTCTTAAGAGCCTGCGTGGATTTCTGGGCTTAATAGGGTATTATCGAAAGTTTGTTAAGAATTATGGGAAGATTGCAGCACCTCTAACTACTATCCTAAAAAAGAACTCTTTCACTTGGACTCCAACCGCTGCCCAAGCTTTTCAAACCTTGAAGATGGCCATGTGCACCACTCTAGTCCTCGCCCTTCCTGATTTTAAAAAGACCTTTGTGTTGGAATGTGATGCCTCAGGGAAAGGAATTGGTGTTGTCCTTATGCAAGAGGGTCGACCTTTGGACTTTACCAACAAGCAACTATCTGAAAGAAATCTGGGCAAATCCATCTATGAAAAGGAAATGTTGGCTATTCTGCATGTCGTTGATCTATGGAGCCCTTATCTATTGGGGCAACGTTTCCAAATTAAGACAGACCATCAAAGCCTCAAGTATTTTCTGGAACAATGCATTTCCTCCCCAGAACAACAAAAATGGGTGACTAATATCTTTGGATATGATTATGAGATCATTTACAAGAAAGGCAAAGACAATGTGGTTGCGGATGCACTTTCTCGCAAATATGAATATGAAGGATCCATTTTTTCTCTTTCATTCATTGTCCCAGATTGGCTCCAAGCCATTTGCCAGGAATGGCTACAAGATCCCAAAAGTTTGCAGTTGATCCAACAATTGTAGTCCAATGCTCCAGCTTCCCTAGGGTACTCTTAGCTCCATGATGAACTTCAATACAAAGGCCATTTTTATTTAAGTAAACAATCAAAGCTTAAATCCATGGTACTTTCTGAGCTTCATGCTACACCCACCGCAGGGCACTCCAGGTTCACTAAAACCTATGACAGGGTCAAACATTACTTTTTCTGGGATGGTATGAAACAGGACATTCGTAATTTTGTCGATGAATGTGATGTATGTCAATGCAACAAGGGATAAACAGTCAAATCTCCAGGCCCACTACAACCACTCCTGATTCCACCTATTATTTAGAAGGATATCTCTATGGATTTTATTACCGGCTTACCCAAATCGGGAAATAAATCAGTCATCATGGTGGTTGTTGATCTCCTTTCCAGGTATGCTCATTTCTACACCCTTCAAAACCCATTTACAACATCCATGATGGCTCAAATTTTCATGGATCAGGTATTGAAGCTTCATGGCATGCAACACTCTATTGTTTATGATCGTGACCCAACTTTCACAAGCAATTTTTGGCAAGAACTGTTCAAGATACAAGGCACCAAATTACATCTTAGCACATCTTATCATCCCCAGACTGATGGCCAAACGGAAGTGGTCAACAAGTGTTTGGAAACATATTTGAGGTGTTTTTCCTCGGAAAAGCAAAATCAGTGGGCTCAATGGTTACCCTTAGTTGAATGGTGGTACAACACTTCATACCATACAACTACACGCATGACTCCTCTTGAAGAAGTATATGGAAAGTAGCCACCTTTAGTTCTCTCATACTTAATAGGTGCCTCGAAGGTCCAGGCGGTTGACCTAACACTTACATCTCTAGAGGCTATTCTCCATACACTCAAAGAGAATTTGGTCATGGCACATAATCGCATGAAGCAACAAGTAGATCAAGGTTTCTCTAAACGTCAATTTGCAGAAGGGGATCAGGTGTTTCTTCGACTACAACCTTACAAGCAAACTTCCCTCAAAGTCGAGCATTTTTAGAAGCTAGCACCCAAATTTTATGGTCCTTATACCATTCTCAAGCGTGTGGGACAAGTAGCCTATTAGTTAGCTTTGCCCAGCCATTCGAAGCTACATCCTATTTTTCATGTTACCTGCTTAAAGAAGGTGATTGGAGCTAAGTGCCAAATTCAAACCAACCTTCCAGAATTAGATGAATAAGGATCCATTTGGCTACAATGAGAGGCTATTTTGTACCAGCATGAGCGTCGCCTATGTCAAAGAACCATTAAGGAAGTTCTAGTCCAGTGGAAAGATACAACTCCAGCAGATGCCACTTGGGAACCAACTACCATTCTGCAACAATTTCCTCATCTCAAGCCTTGAGGACAAGGTTGTTTTTAAGGGGGAGGACATGTTAGGGTCCTAACCTGCACATAGGTAGAACAATATATTTGGATGTAATAAAGGTCAATATTAATAAGGACTTTCAATAAAATAGAATAAGGCGGATGTAAGAAGACCTAATAAAAACTTTCTCTTCGAGAAGGATCTTCCTCTAGATGCTTCTTTTTAGTATAAATAGGAGTCGAGGGTATGAGAGCCCTAACTTGGATATTATTGTTATAGAGCTCTGCTCAACTGGAGGTTTCCGCCTCGAAGAGGCCTATGAACATTTCTTTTAGATTCAAAGTGTTATTTCTATTATTATTCTCTTATCATTTCAGTGCTATTGTGGTGAATGTATTGGTTATATTGTTGTTATTCTGCCATTCTAGCATTTTATTTCTGTTCTGCATACATTTTATATCTGGTATATTACAACTTATAACCAAGCTCTACATTCATCCACTCATATTTCACCTTTTGAGACATGTTTTTGGTGCCTACCCAAGGTTCCTTTGGACTAGATGTATTGGAGAGATTTTGATGTGAATGAAGAACTAACAGAGGACTAAGCCCACAAGTTCATCCAGACGATCTAGCAGATACACCAGGAAGTCAGGGAATAATTGGAGAAAAGTCAAGCACAATATAAATCTCGGCATGGCAAGCACAAGGTTGATCGTCGGTTCCAGGTTGGAGACCGTATATGGATTTACATCAGCAAGGAGAGGTTGAAGGGTGAAGGAAAGAAACTCAAGCCTATTCGTTATGGACCCTTCACTATCTTAGAGAAAAGAGACACTAATGATTTTGTTTATATATTCCACCTTATATGCAGATTTACTCCATTGTGAACGTAGAGAACTTGGAAATGTTTTAGCCTCCCATGATCATGGATCAAGATTAGGAAGTTTCAATACCTTCAGTTGATGAGTTTGCACCTGAGCATGTGGATGAGTTACATGACGATAGCATCCTAGATATAAGGACGAGTACTTCATGTAGGGGTGTGATTATCTTTGAGTAGGATTAAAGGGCACACATCCAAGAAAGGAAAAGTGGATTGAAAAGGACAAAGTGAGGGGAATTTTCCCTCAATTACCTGTTGATTGATGAAAGCATTTGGTGGTCCAAAAATCTCTCAGTGGGGAGGCGTGATCACAAAAGGATCCATAGAAGGATAAGAACAACTCAGAACTCGCAGAGGCAACTCAAAATGATCAGAATGGATTCAACAGATAGATAAAGGGAAAAAAATCAAAGTTCCCAAAACTCGGTGAAAATGGCATGATCGCGAAGAGTGTATCACAAGATTTCCAACGACGTAAATGGCTCATCAAAAAGAGTTACGGATCGAAAGATATTCACGGTCAAAATTTTTTTCAACCTAGCCCAGTCAGTAGGGATGAGTCAACATCTGTACTGTTGACATCATGATTAGTATGGATGACATCATCGTTCGTACAACATACGTGGAAATAGAAGAGGGCAACATGTGTCATGTTGATGTCAACATGATTGCATGGAAGCACCATAGGCTACCATGTGTCAGTCATGTTTGGAATTTTCGAGTCGACACGTGGACCAATGAAAATGTGCCATGTGGCTATCCATACATCACACTGGCATTCATACATTACGTGGCAAGCTGATGTGGAATCCGTATAACACTTGGCAGGGTAACGTGGAAGATAGATAATGTGGCAGGTTGATTGTACAATGAGGTGACGTGGGCCAATGTTTGGCTACCACGTGGCAATGGGAAAATGCCCAATGACGCCCAGTAACCGAAAATCCAAAATATATATATATTAAATAGCCCAACAAATCTGGAGGTGGTTCCACTAGATTTGGTGGCATATTCTACCAGCCGCCAAATTTAGCAGCCTGCCTAAGCCTCCTCCAACTGTTATAAAAAAATACCAAAAGAAACGGGAATTCATGGGTTCGACCCTGGAACCTCCGCCAAACAAGCGCCTTCAAATATCCTCCACTAACCATTGGGCCAACGACCCTTTATTGCATAACCGTCCGAATTTTTATAATAAAAAGGGACTTCTGCTAATGTACAAGGAAGGAGATACCAAGGCACGACAGTATGGATAGGGCATGCATTTCGAGAAAATTTTCCTTTCATTAGTTGTAGGTGCAGGCATAGAAACCGAGGCGATACTTTTCTTGGGTTTGAAAGTGATAGACTTAGATTAAGGTGTGGAGACGGTCCTTTTTAGGTATTCAAAGCCATGAACGCAATGGTGATGTTTGTTTTCTGATCTGAGCAAAGCTTCTGTAACTTAACTCCAGAATGAGGTATACTTATGTATTTTTCTCAATTCTTTTATGGAGTTAATAAAAAGGCCTACCCATTTGAGAGCAAGACCCAAAGACGTACTCCACCAGGGACGAACTCCATTATCAAGTTTTGTGTTCATATTTCATTCTTATGTCTCTTTCCTTTTGATATTTTACTTCTTTATGGTGTACTTTAGTTTATGCTCATTTAATACAATTGTTTAATAAGTCATCGGACGAAAATATCCAGGATCAATAGATCTGATGTACCTGATCACTGTAGAATTTCCTAGGAGCTTGATTTCAGACTGTAGAGACCCAACATTTTCATCTTCTCAATTTTTTAGGATTTACCCTCATGTTTGTGCCCTATTATATTGTTAGCCCACGTACATGCATGCCCTACTCCACTGTATTTGTTGATACTGAGAGGGGGGTGAATCACTATCAAGTAAAATTTTAAAACCTTTTTCAAATTATACTTATACCATTCAATTATATCCAATGAGCAATGAACAATAGTATAAGAGTTACACCAATACACCACAATACACCATGCACAATATATGAGAAATAATCAATAGTTTTTGTTCAAGGGAAGTAATGACTTCCAAAGGTAGCTACATCTTCCAATGTAAAGGGAGGGATAAACCTCCAAGAGGAAGATACAATCCTCCAATATCAAGAGATATTAGAACTCTCTATCCATTCCCCTTCCTTCCACCCAAGAATATATGAGAGATAATAAAACTTTACATTAAATCATCACCATCAACCAATCATCACATAGAACCTGATAATGCTTTCTGAGACTTATTCAATTT
>WSFP011483657.1:0-15791 GCA_009831015.1 Picea engelmannii | reverse complement strand
TAAGGCCATAACTCTCAAACCAGGAGGAGTTATGTGACATTCCACATACCACCAGAAATGGCATGACAAGCACTATCCATCTAGGATAGTTTCACCAACAATTTCCTTGATCTTCATCTCTTTATTACTCATACAAGCATGGGTCCTCCAACCATTCTTCTAGGATAACTCAATCTGTAAAGCGTCTTCACATGAGGGCTTTCACCATAAGGGGACCACTTTGGAGTTCATCCATTCGTACACCTTATCAATCATGATAAGACAATAATGAGAGCATGGGTCCTCCAACCATTTTTCTAGGATAACTCAATCCGCAAAGAGTCTTCCCGTGAGGGCTTTCACCATATGGGGACCACTTTGGAGTTCATCCATTTGTGCACCTTATCACTCATGGTGAGACAATAATGATTCATCTATACATTTTTTCAACAATGCATCATATACCAATGGAACCACATCGATCCATCTTCATCATGTATCAATGACAACTCATTGATCCATCTTCATCTATGCATTCTCATCAAGGACAATACATATTATATTACATAAATCATCAATCAATCAATCCTTTGACATCAATCAATGAAATCAATCAATCAAACCATTGGAATCAGTGACAACATGATCCAACACGTAAATCACCTTTTAATTTTAATTAGTTCACTTATTAAGGGACAATGTATATTTGTTGACAAGCGTATGTGATTTTGTTAAGCGCTTATATTAGTTCACCTTTATGATAACATTTGCGATAATGATAACATTTATAATAGTTCACTTATTTGCACTTAGACATCATGCTTAATGGATAATGGGTTATGGTTTGTTGGCGAAGTCGTTTAATAGTTTGCATAATTTAATTGAGTGATGTCATTTTGCATATTGTCGACTTGTTTCTTGGGTGTGTAGGTATAGTCTTCTCTTTAGTTAATTCGGTCTCCTAGCGTGTTGAATTTGTTTTGGGTTATTGGTCTAGATGTGTTAGGTTGCACTAGGGTTACAACCATTCCTATCGCCTTGTGACATCATGATTCTTGATGAGGGGATCATTGTGCATCCTCATGGATAGAGGCAAATGACAAACTGGTCGGATTTTGTCCTTCCCGATGTGGACGTTGTTTGTTGTAACAAATGTTGGGAATTGGTTTTGTAAAGCATTAATTCGTTGGGTTTGTGTGACATAGGGTTCTAGTTCCTATTCATTGAAGCCACTGTATCGGGTTTTTTATGTTGTCCTTTAGCTTGTAGGCGTTGTCTTGCTTGTGTCAGCAAGTATCCGTTTCCATCTGTCTTGATTTTCTCACATTTTTCCCAGTTCCTTGATGTGATAGTGTGCAGATTTGTTGTTGTCTTTTTCCTGATCTACATGCGTTGTGTTCATCGTCAAGTTATGTTTTTTAATAGTTGAAGTTGTTGTCATCCTACTTTAAAATAAAAGAAAAAAAATGCACTTTCTTGTGTCTCTTGTAGTCATAACAATGGGGTTGTTAAATATGGTATTAGAGAAGGTTCAAAACTACGACCATGGATCGCCATTCTTTCCACTATAGTAAACCCTTGAGTATTAGCCTAATGCTAGTTAAAACTTTAAACGTGTCCATGCAGTGATCTCGACTAGAGGATGCCGCGAAGGCAGACCATGGGGTGCTAGGGGAGGAGGCGCAACTCCTCTAGTAGAATCCACACCCAATCGGTCTAACCCCTAGGGAAGCGAACAGGTTTTTGGGAAGGAGAAAATAGTTGTTGGTGATGTGGTTGGGCTAAGGAGGTCTTTTTAGCAGATGTCTAAGGCACTGTTCATTCGTTCGGATAGAGATGAGGCCAGGGTGTCGGCACCCCCTAAGGGTCTGCCACATGCTCTGATCGGTACTAGTAGCATTCACCGTGAACTCAAGAACGTCAAATTTCCTGAGTTCTTTGGTGTTGTAAAGAACCTCAATCGTTACAACTACAAGCGAAGCACAAAGTGCGATTTTTTTTTTGTATTTACGAAGGACGGAAATGATGATGACAGTTGAACCACACAACTTGATGACGAACACAAACAAGCAGATAAGGTAATAGACGACTATGACTCCACACACTAACACAATGTGCAACTCAGAGAACCATGCGCAAATCAACAGATAGAAACGACTACCCACCCGACACAAAAATGATAATTCCTACAAGCTAAAGGACAACATCCATAATCCCAGTAAAAAAATGATAATGCATACAAGCTAAAGGACAACCTCGACCATCCCGACACAATGACCTTGATGGAATGTAACTAGAACCTCTATGGTGTGAAACCCAATGCATGAAGGCGTTATAATCCCAGACACCAACAACAACTATAACGAAAAAACGCCCACAATGGAAAGCATAGAATCCATCCAGGTTATCATTTTCCTCTGTCCATCAAGGCACGCGATGATTCCCTCATCCGGAATCAAGTTGTCCCTAGAAAATGGGTAGGACGCCCACCGTGGCGCAACAACAATATGCACCCTTGACACAATTTAAATTTAACAAAAAAAATAAGTCATGCATACAAAACAATAATTTTCTTATGCAACAAAATCAATCTTCATACCCTAATTAAATTTATTAAGGTACCTATCCTTTAAAAGAAAATTAGCAATAAAATATTATGGCAATATCGTTGTTAATGGTTATTACAAGATAATGGTTAATACAGATATTTTACAACAATATATAATGGTTAACCAATAAAATTAACAATAAAAGATAACATTTAATATATAACCAATAAAATTAATAATAAAAGGTAGTGGTGTATTAACAATTTAATAAAATAAATGCTAAATCGTTATCAAAAACAATTATTATTTATATTCTATGGAACAAGTATGATCTATGTAACAACTAAAATAACCTTTCTATATAATGAAGAACTTTTAAACTGAAAACAAAAGTAATACAATTTCTAACTATGGAACTGAAGATAGTAATATAATACAACCACTGTCTTTTAAGGTGTGTGTTAGCTAACCAAAACATATCCACTCAATCATAATTAAATTTGTTAGCAACTATAATGAGGATAACAAATGTAAAAATGAAGTCAATATGTGTAAGTTGTCAACTATAAAGATGTCAGCAATATAAGAATGCAACCCAAGATGTGGCAGTCCAAACATTAATTCGGTGTCCTGTTTAAAACCATTATAATTATAACCATTAAAATTGACGAGAATAGAATTTATTGTCAACATAATAAACTGTCATAAAACGCAGTTCCTATTACAAGTAATCGCTGTTTCTAAAATTACAAATCTCTGGCACCCACCAGACATCCAACGTTGTCGCTAAACTAAGGAAGACAATGGTGATATCGTTGGGCAAGTTATGACAAGGGTAAGTGTGATATCACTGCAGAGTATAATATGGATGTGTGAAATTAGTGCAAAGTATAATAATAATAATAATAATAGCGGGTTATGGTAAGGCTGTGTGTGAAATTGATTGGTAAATACATTTACAATAATTACAATATAGCTATACAATGGTAAATACCCTATAGCTATTCATTAGTAGTTACAAATCATCCCAACCATTTCATTGGAATATTCACTGGGATAGACAAAGGAAAGGGGTTGTCCCAAGGAATTACATGGAATGTTTTCCATGAAGTGACTTTCCAAAAGAATTAAATGGCAAGTTGTCTATTAAGTATTAAATTGTTGTCAGAAAGGAGACATGAAATCCAACAGAAATATCGATGGTGAAAAAGTAATACCAAACCAATCACATCCTAGGAAGCGAGCCTAGGATTTCATCAACAAACCCACTCCAAATGCATTTCTACTATCCACTACAAACAAAGGTTAAGAAGAGTCGAAAACGCATGGGTGAGCTATATTTTCACTTTCCAAGGCTCGAGCTAACTAGTAAATAACACTCGTGGATATTAAAGGTTTGTGATTTTCTCAACAAACATTTCTTGCTTACAAGACAATATCACAGATATCAAGTTTAAAGGCACTTGGTCTCCAATCACATGCTTAGGGGCAAGGTCAAAAGAGAGCCATCAACAACCATCATCTACTCAATAGAATGGAGCTGATTGTGAGGGATTTGATCGTTGTCTGTAATTAACACGTTGTCTATGAAACATATGCGTTGATCAATCACTACAGGAAGTCGTTGTGTAATAATAATCATTGAAATAAAAAAACTCTACTAAATAACCTATACCCAAATTATAAAATCGTTGATGTATGATAATTATATATCAGTACTTGAGAAATATTACAAAAGTACAAAATATCTGTAGTGCAATATAAAAATATAAAATATTAAATATTAGAGAAACATAAAATCGTTATTGTGCAATCTATAAAATCACTGTCAGGGTATGTTGTCTATGAAAATGCATTCATAAAAATTTGCTCATTATAAGTATAAAATCACAGTATCAATGTATCAATCACAATATCAAAATGATTGCCAATGTATCATAAACATTGATTTTTAAGATAAGAATGGCGTTGAGTTTTATCAAGAAAATTGCAGTCAATAAAAAGGGAAAATCATAGTCAATGAAGTAATAAATCGTAGTCTGATGAATGTAATAAATAAAGGGTAAATCTGTCGGGTAAATTCACCAACGAAATGTAATAAATTGCAGAGAAAAAATCACAGGCCAAATGGATTATAAATGTAAGGAAAAGGAATGTAATAAAACATAGATAGAAAAGATAAACAATACACAGAGGTATTCAATCACAAGAAGGCACAAGACAATTGATCAATCAGGAAAAATAAACATGGCTAGATGACTGGGCAAAAACATCCTTCGCTCTTCATCCACGCACAAAAAAGTAGGGAATTAGGATCTATAGGTCTATTAACACCGAAGTGACAACCGTCGATCTGGTTCCTGGCCAACTTATCAAGTGTGGACTAATGAACTAGGGATGATGACGAAGTAATAAGCATTAACTCTTCACAGTAAATCAATAAAACCAACAGGACAATCAGAGCATTCGGGGATAGATTTCCAAGGGAATAAATTCAAGCAGTGATCTTATGTCTATGGTGAAATTAATTTATCGATTAAAATTCTAAGTAGAACACCTTCTCTTCACAACCAAAAGTATATAAATGGAAGGGTAAGGTCAATAGTAATATACCATGTAAAATAAAAGCATGTGTACCATAGCCGAAGGTGACAACTCAGAGTCGTTGTCTTGCACGCTTCATGTAGCTCTTGCTTGCCAAACAATGAGACTTCAATGGTGCCTCCCAGCCAATGCTACAGGTACTCTTCTTCCACCTTATCCCCCCAAGCCGCAAAGGGTTCACACACATTAAAACAAAGAACAACTAGCTCCCAACTCACCTCACAAGGCAGAGCTACCACTCCTCACTGAGTTGGGTATTCCAACTCCCACAAGATAAGTTAGTCAAGTTGAAAATTCTGCAGCGTAACATTATGCATCAAAGAAGAGATCCATCCTACTCCTCCTTTCTCCTTTATATAGAGTTTCTAATTCATTTATTTCCTAATTTCCTATTTAATTTATTGTTTAATAATTTAATTCATAAAAATCCTCCTCGTACATGTGTCACCCATCCCCTTCGTTGCACCAAAAATTAATTTCATTAATTATTTAAATACTCCTATTTCCCTCACCCACCTAAAAACATTCCTAGAATCGCTTCTAGGTGTCCCCATATTCCCTTACACAATTTAATGACTTACCCCCTTACTAATTTACTAATTGAGTTCAATTTAGAAAGTTCTTACAAGTAATATTCCTTTCTAAGTTATTCATTCCGCCTTTTCCTTATATTTTCCTTTCTCTTTATGTTTTCCCCCTTTTACCTTAGTTTCCTAATTCTATTAAATTTCGCTCTTTCCCTTTTTATCTAAAACTCAAATTAGAATGTGTAGACTTTACCCTTTTTCCCCCCTTTGATTTTTAGTTAAAAATTGTAATTATCAAATGTAACAAACAATCAAATTCCCCCCCATTTAAAAATAAATAAATTAATCCCTCAAAAAAATTGATTTTAATGATTTAATCAAATTTCTTACTCCCTTTTTATCACATGTTTAATGATTATTATTATTATTATTATTTTTTATTTTTATTTTTACCACAAGTATCACTTAGACCTAGATTTTATTTTCCTAGGTTGGGCGACATTTTATTAGGGAAATTGTTTTTAAATATTTCTTATCACATTATTCGTTCTAAGTCCATCTAGATTTATTCACTTATTTGTTAACAACATGATGTTCCCTTCAGGACGCACTAGGTTCTCCAACGGTGCCACCGACCTCATTTTGTTTCCTTTGTGCGACGTGCTCTTCAGGACGCACTACGTGCTACAAGGGTGCCACTCGCCTCTTTCCACTTTTCTTCTGTGATGTTCCCTTCAGGACGCAATACGTTCTCCAAGGGTGCCACTCACCTCTTGACTAAATTGGTAGACATCAAAAACCCCTGGAGTCAATACTCCGTCAGTTGATCTTGTGGGAGACTAAGGGCCTTTAAGGAATAAGGCCCCTACCTTATTATGTGCCCCTTAGAATCATCGTGAGTGACTATCACAATCTTCCCTCACAGCATTGTGGGTCTTCTCAAACTAGGTAATCGTTAACCTACAGTTTGAGCCATGGAGGGAGTGCTAGTAAGTTGTGGCAGGGTTATTGTCCCCACCTCTCCCTCAACATCTCTGGTTATCATTCGTGACCTCTCTACTCCACATGTGAGTCCAGTCGACAAGATATCGTTAGCTTGCATCATCAATGAATCATGTCAGAAATAAATCAATCATCATAACATCTAATCAGATGTGCATATGTCATATCAACAATAATCAAAACCCAAGTCCACTCTCTGACTTGATCCGAAGTCCAAGGGGTGTCATTAATTCCTCTGCATCCTAGAGGTCCACACTCTTGCACACTCAAGAGAACCCAGTCAATAGCACCTGTCTATGTCAAAAAAAAAATAGCATCTCATCATAATCATAATCAGATGCCCAATAGTATAATAATCTGGATCACTTGCAAGCAAGTGTCCTCAGAGAATAAGATCAATGAGTGCATGCAAGAGAAGGATGTTACATACACCCCCTCTTGGTCTAAACTTCATCCTGACATTTCATAGTATATAAGTGCCGAAATAAGGTGTATCATGATATCATAAGTCTATCTATCAAACAATGGAAACTATTGGGGGATATCATATGTGTGCCCCCAGATCCCTGAATGAGAACTATAGTTGTCCCACTAAACCTTGACCTAATCTATTGTCTGACATCGTAGTTGTCGAATGCGATGATCTAGGTTGTTGATCAGCTCATCCATGAGTGCCTCCTCATCTGATACCTGCAAGGAACTCATGTTAGTAACATGTGTAGGATCACTAATTTAATGTCTCAAAACAGATATGTGAAAAACATCGTGCATACGCCTCAAAGAATCAGGCAAGGCTAGTTGATAGGCCACGGGTCCCTTCCTCTCCATAATCTCGAAAGGTTCCACAAACCTAGGAGATATTTTATATCCCTTTCAAAACTTGATCGAACTCTTATGCATTTTTACCTGCAAGAAGACTCGATTGCCAACTTTGTAACTACGGTTTACACGATGCGCATCAACATAACTCTTTTGTTGATCTTGCGCTTCTTTGATCCTTTGTCTTATTGTTTTCATTTGATATTCCATTTCTTCGATCGCTTCTAGTCCCAATAGGACCCTATCCTCAAATCAATCCCAACTCAAAGGCCTCTGACATGGTCTCCCATAAAGGAACTCAAAAGGTGCCATCTTAATGGTCCTTTGGTAACTGTAGTTATAAGCAAATTCTACTGGTGGCAAGAAATATTCCAAATTATTTTGTTGGTCCATCACGTACATGCACAACATGTCTTCCAAGTTTTGGTTTGTTCATTTATTCTTCCCATCAGTCTCCGAGTGAGACAGACTACTAAAGTTAATTTGGGTTCCTAAGGCCTCTTGGAAACTAGTCCAAAATTGTTCGGTAAACATCAATCCTCGATAAGATATAATCCTCTTAGGTACACCATGCAACCTCACAATATCACTGATGAAAATGACATCTATGTCAGGTTCCTGATACATCATATGCACAATAATAAAATGAGCACTCTTCATCAGAGTGTTGACTACCAAAAAAATCAAGCCATGTCTCCTTGCCATCAGTGGAAATCCAACAATGAAATACATTGAAATGACCTCCCATTTCGATTATGAAATGGTGTGTGGCTGTAGTAAACCTGTTGGATGTCTATGTTTAGCCTTTACCTGCTGACATTCTAGACATCTGGCCACATAGTTGACTATGTATCCCTTCATTCCTTTCTAGAAGAATAAGGGTTTAAGGTATGCCTTCATCTTCGTGACCCCTAGGTGAGCCATGTTTACTGCTCTGTGAGCCTCGTTTAGGATCAAACTCCTCCAATCGTCATTCGGTGGTACATAAATATGATTTTTAAACCTCAATAGTCCATTGTCATCAATCGTAAATCCTTCAAATCTTGGTACCATCATTGTGTTTTGTCCGATAAAATCCTTGACCTCTTTGTACCAGTCATCGTCGCGTTGTAAAGTTAGAATATTCTCAACTAGATTCATCTGAAGCGATATCACCAAAAATATGTGTGGTCTCCGACTCTATGAATTTTCCACTCGGTTCACCATTCCTTTTATGTAAGTAATCTCTAAATCTTACTCGCTAAGCAATTCTAACCAATGTCATTGTCGCGCATTCAGGTCGTTTTGTGTAAAGATGTGTTGTAGCCCACAGTGGTCTATTTTTAGTTCAAATTTCCATCCAACAAGGTAGTGTCTCCAAACCTTCAAGGCATATACAATTCCTAACAACTCCAAATCATGCGTCTCATAGTTCTCCTCATGCCATCTCACCTTCCTCGATATGTAAGTGATCACTCAACCATCTTGCATCAAGAATCTGCCTAAGCCTTCATTGGATGCGTTAGTGCATACCAAGAAGTCTGCGTCCATGTCAAGGATATTTAGTATAGGTGACATTGTCAATAGCTCCTTGAGCCTCCGAAATGCTTCCACGCATTTCTTCGACCAAAGAAACTTCTTTTTCTTCTTCTGTAATTCCATGATAGGATTTGCTATCTTCGAAAATCCCTTGACAAACTGTCGATAATATCCTACTAAACCCATGAAGCTATGCACTTATGGGACATTCGTCAGCGTAGGCCATTCCATAATAACCTTGACCTTTTCTATATCCATTAAGATGCCTTCGTCGGAGATGACATGCCCTATGTATTGAATCTTTGATTGATAAAACGAGCATTTGGACAACTTTGCATATAATTTGTGCTCTCACAAACACTGTAGTACCAAGCGCAAGTGCTCATCATGCTCCTCCATCATTGAAGAGTAAATAAAAATATTGTGAATGAATACTTGAATGAACTTGTTCAAGTACTCACGAAACACCCCATTCATAAAATTCATAAATACCCCTAGGGTGTTCGTTAGTCCAAACAATAAAATAGTAAACTTGTAATTTCCAATCCTCATCTTAAAGGTGGTATTAGGAACGTCATCCTCCTTGATCCATAACTGGTGATACCCTGCTCTCAAGTCGATCTTGAAAAACAGCGTTGCATCCTTCATTTGATCAAATAGATCATCAATCCTTGGTAACGGATACCGATTATTGATCAATGCCTTACTCATTTGATGGTAGTCAATGCAGAGTCTCCACGACCCATCCTTATTTTATATGAAAATAACAGGTGCACCCCAAGGTGGCACACTTGCATATATAAGTCCCAGGTCCAACAACTCCTTTAGTTTCATTCTCAACTCCTGTAACTCCAGGGTCGACATCCGATAAAACATTCTTGCTATCATTTCAGTCCCCGATTTCAGGTCTATGGTAAACTCCAATTCCCTCTCTGGTGGCATCTTGGATAACTCCTCTAGGAAGACGTTCGCAAACTCTCTCACCATTGGAAGGTGTTCTATACCTTCTTCTACTCCCTTTTTGTTTAATGCAAGGATCACATAAAGATTACATCCTTGTGCATGCTCTTCTGTAGCTACAAGAAAGAGATGAACCTAAGGGAAACTCCCTGGTTCCGTCCTACAATCACATGTCTTTGTCCCTCTTCATCAACCAAGCTCAAATGTTTCTTCTTACAGTTGAGTATCACCTCATGCGATTCCAACCAGTCCATATCGAACACGACATCATAAGATCCTAAGATTGTGATGTACAGGTTGGCCCTGGTGACAAACTCTCCCAAGTTAAGTGTACAACCCATAACCTTTCCTCCAACCTTCTGTTTAGCTCCCAATGCCATCTGTACAAATATAAACTCTTCCTGTTTGGTTGCCTTTACCTTAATCCTTTTTAGCATTTCACCAGAAATGAAACTCTCGGTAGCATCGGGATCTATCAAAATACTAAGGGTCCGGTCAGTGACAATACATGATGTCTCGAGCACAATCGATTGGTGCTCTGCCTAGTGGTTATTCATCACTACATGAATCTGATGGGCCTTGCCCAAATCTCCCACGGTAGTGGGTCCAACTGATCTAGATTCTCTAGTCCTCTCCACTGGGAAATCGCATTGGTAGTTTGGCTCCCCACAAGTCCAACATCCCTTCTTCGGTCCAGTACTCCTAGTACTCAAAGTAGAAGTTGACGGCCCACTGGCTGGGAATCCTAGTCTGTTCTGTTGAACAGACCTAAATTGTTGTTGCTGCGGGAAACACTGTTGTTGATGTTGTGGTCCCCGGTAAGGAGTCCATTGTTGAGGCGCTAGTCATCGAGGTGTAGTGAAAGTGGATCCTCTCTAGAAGCCACGATATCCTGGCATCATTCTAGCTGGTGTCTAATGTTGCTTTGCACCAGATGACACCTGCCCTGCTAGTCTTGTTGGAGTCCTGCTCTAACCCTCACTGATAAGCTCCTCCTCTCCTATGAGGCCCTTCATGACGACATCATGCAAGGTCTGAGGCTTCAAAATTCTAACCTTTTCACTTATGTTGACATTAACTCCAAAGAAGAACCTATTGACCTCAAGTTTCTTAGTATTAAGATGCGGAGCATATCCAAGAAACTCCATAAAATGGGCCTCATACTCGGGCACCGTATGGCCACCCTATCGTAAGGCATTGAACTCGTTGAGTTGACGCTCAATGAATTCCTCTGATAGGTACCTGTCTTGGAACTGTTCCTCGAACAGTTCCCATGACATGTCTTCGACGGCCATGTTCAAGTGTGGTAGGAGAGATTTCCACCATAGAAGAGCACTCCCCTTCAGTTGAAATACCTCCATGTAGACCTTCATGTTGGAGGTATAGTCATGAAGTGAAAAGTACATCGCCATATTCTCCAAGCATGCCTCGGTGGCTATGCCATCCGGGGCACCAAAGAACTTGAGAAAATTGATCTTCTTGAGTTCGCGGTGAATGCTATCAGTACCGACCAGAGCGCACGGTGGACCCTCAGGGGGGTGCCAACACCCTGGCCTCATCTCTGTCCAAACATATGATCAGTGCCTCAGACATGCACTAAAAATACCTCATTAGTCGAACCACATCACCCATTGCTATCTTCTCCTGCCCGACAACCTGTTTGACTCCCTAGAGGTTAGACCCCTTAGGTGTGGATTCTACTGGATTCATCGCACCTCCTCCCCTAGCACACTGTCACTTCCTCCTCAACGTCCTCTAACCATGATTACCTACACAAATACAATTCATCTTAATTAGTAACATTATAATCAAATATCATATCAACGAAACCCATAGTGTTCCCCAGTCATGGGTTGAACCCACTCTGATACCATATGTAACGAACCTCAATTGTTAAGACTACAAGCGAAGCATAAATTGAGAATTTTTTTTTGTTTTTATGTAGGAAGAAAATGATGACAATAGTTGAACCACACAACTTGATGATGAACACACGCAAGAAGATCAGGAAACATACAACTATGACTCCACGCACTAGAACAACGAGCAACTAGGAGAACCATGCATAAATCAATAGATAGAAATGACTACCTGCCCAACACAAACATGAAAATGCCTAAAATATAAAGGAAAACATCCATAATCCTGGTACAAACCTGACAATTCCTACAAGCTAAAGGACAACCTCCACCATTCTGACACAACGACCTCGACGATCAGTAACTAGAACTTCTATGGTGCACAACCCAATGCATGAAGGCATTACGATCCCCAACACCAACACCAACTACAATGAACAAATTCCCACAATGGAAAGCATAGACTCCGACCAAGTTATCATTTTCCTCTGTCCCTCAGGGTGGGTGATGGTCCCCTCATATGGAATCAAGCTGTCCCCAAACAATGGGTGGGATGCCTACCATGGTGAAAAAAAAAAATGGACCCTTGACACAAGTTAAATTCAATGTGCTAGGAGATCAATCAATTATCCAAAGACCTGGTGAATAACCCTAGCACCCAATTGACGATTCAACGAAACAACTAATTCATGCATACAACACAAAAAAAATCTTGCACAACAAAATCAATCTGCACACCCTAATTAAATTTATTAAGGTACCTATCCTTTAAAAGAAAATTAGCAATAAAATATTGTGGTAATATAGTTGTTAATGGTTATTAGAAGATAATGGTTAATACATAATTTGTACAACAATATATAATGGCTAACCAATAAAATTAGCAATAAAAGATAGTGTTTAATATATACCCAATAAAATTAATGATAAAAGGTAGTGGTGTATTAACGAGTTAATAAAATAAATGCTAAATCGCTATCAAAAACAATTATAATTTATATTCTATGGAACAAGTATGATCTATGTAACAAGTAAAATAACCTTACTATATAATAGAGACCTTTTAAACTGAAAACAAACCTAATACAATTTCTAACTACGGAACTGAAGATAGTAATATAATACAACCACTATCTTTTAAGGTGTGTGTTATCTAACCAAAACATATCCACTCAATCATAATTACATTCGTTGGCAACTATATTGAGGATAACAAATGTAAAAACGAAGTCAATATGTGTAATTTGTCAGCAATATAAGAGCGTAACCCAAGATGTGGCATTCCAAACATTAATTCACTGTCATGTTTAAAACCATTATAATTATAACCACTAAAATTGATGAGAATAGCATTTATTGTCAACATAATAAACTATCATAAAACGCAGTTACTATTACAAGTAATCATTGTTTCTAAAACTACAAATCTCTGGCACCCACCATACATCCAACGTTGTCTCTAAAGTAAGGAAGGCAATGGTGATATCGTTGGGCGAGTTATGACAAGGATGAGTGTGAAATCGTTGTAGAGTATAATACAGTTGTGTGAAATCGATGCAAAGTATAATAATAATAATAATAATAGCATGTTATGGTAAGGTTGTGTGTGAAATCGATTAGTAAATACATTTACGGTAATTACAATATAGCTATACAATGTAAATACCCTATAGCTATTCATTAGTAATTACGACTCATCCCAACCGTTTCATTGGAATATTCACCAGGATAGCCAAAGGAAAGGGGTTTTCCCAAGGAATTACATACCACGTTGTCCATGAAGTGAATTTCCAAAAGAATTAAATGGAAGGTTGTCTATTAAGTATTAAATCATTGTTAGAAATGAGATAGGAAATCCAACATAAATCTCGATGGTGAAAAAGTAATACCAAACCAATCGCATCTTAGGAAGCAAGACTGGGCTTTCTTCAACAAACCCACAACAAACTTATTTCTACTACCCACTGCAAACATAGGTTAAGAAGAGTCGACAACCCCTGGGCGAACTATATTTTCACTTGCCAATGCTCTGGCTAACTGGTAAATCACACTTGTGGATATTAAAGGTTTGTGATTTTCTCAATGAACACTGCTTTCTTACAAGACAATATCATGGATATCAAGTTTAAAGGCACCTGGTCTCCAATCACATGCTTAGGGGCGAGGTCAAAAGAAAACCATCAACAACCATAATCTACTCAATAGAATGGAACTGACTGTGACGAATGTGATCTTTGTCTGTAATTAACACGTTGTCTATGAAACATACGTACCGATCAATCACTATAGGAAATGGCTCTGTAATAATAAACATTGAAATAAAAAAAAACTCTACTAAATAACCTATAACATAGTTATAAAATTGTTGAGGTATGATAATTATAAATTTCTATTTGAGAAATATTACAGAAGTACAAAATAGTTGTAGTGCAATATAAAAATATAAAATATTAAAGATTAGAGAAACATAAAATCGCTATTGTGCAATATATAAAATCATTTTCAGGGTATGATGTCTATGAAAACGCAGTCATAAAAATTCGCTCATTAGAAGTATTAAATCGTAGTATTAATGTATCAATTGCAGTATCAATCACAGTATCAAAATCGTTGTCAATGTATCATAAACGTTGTTTTTTAACATAAGAATGGCATTGATTTTTATCAAGAAAATCACAGCTAATAAAAAGGGAAAATCGCAGTCAATGAAGTAATAAATCATATTCTGATGAATGTAATAACTAAAGGGTAAATCCATTGGGTAAATTCGCCAACGAAATGCAATAAATTGCAAAGGAAAAATCACATGCCAGATGGATTATAAATGCAAGGAAAAGGAAGGTAATAAAATGCAGAGAGAAAAGATAAAAAATATGCAGAGGTATTCAATTGCAAGAAGGCACAAGAAAATCGATCAACCAGGAAAAATCAAGAGGGGTAGATGGATGGGAAAAAACATCCTTTGCTCATCATCCATGCACAAAAAAGAAGGGCATTAGGATTTATAGGTCTATTAACACCAAAGTGACGACTGTCGATTCGGTTCCTGGCCGACTTCTCAGGCATGGACTGATGAACTAGGGATGAGGATGAAGTAATAAGCACTAACTCTACACAAAAAATCAATAAAACCAACAGGACGGTCACAACATTCAGGGATCGATTTCCATGGGAATAAATTCAAGCAACGAGCTTAAGGCTATGGTGAAATTAATTTCTCAATTAAAATGCTAAGTAGAACACCTTCTTTACACAATGAAAAGTACAGAAATGGAAGTGTAAGGTCAACAAAAATCTACCATGAAAAATAAAAGCATGTGTACCATAGCCCAAGGTGACATCTTCGGGTCATTGTCCCGTGTGCTCTGTGCATCTCTCACTTGCCGACAAATGAGACTTCATCGGTACCTCCCAGCCAACGCTAGGGGTACTTTTCTTCCCCTTATACCCCCGAGACATAAACGGGCCACACACACTAAACCAAAGAACAAATAGCTCCCAGCTCGCCTCACAAGGCCGAGCTACCAATCCTCAGTGAGCTAGGTATCGAAACTCCTACAAGATAAGTCAGTCAAGACAAAAATTCTGCAGCGTAACGTTACGCATCAAAGAAGAGATCCATCCTCCTCCCCCTCCCTCCTTTATATAGAGTTTCTAAGTCATTTCTTTACCAATTTCCCATTTAATTTATTTTATAATAATTTAATTCAGAAAAATCCTCCCCATACATGTGTCACCCATCCCCTTCGTTGCACCATAAATTAATTTCATTAATTGTTTAAATACTCCTATTTCCCTCACCCACCTGAAATCATTCCTAGAATCTCTCCTAGGTGTCCCCATATTCCCTTGCACAATTTAATGACTTACGCCCTTACTAATTTACTAGCTGAGTTCAATTTAGAAAGTTCTTAAAGGAAAGCTTCCTTGCTAAGTTAGTCATTTTGATTTTTCCTTATAAGACAGGCAAGTTA
>WSFP011483656.1:0-15791 GCA_009831015.1 Picea engelmannii | reverse complement strand
CGAATAATTTTCCCTGTTGTCTGTACAATTCGGTTGCGCTTTGCAATGTCTCTGCGTCACAGTCGCCAGAAGAAGGATTGTTGTCGTCATTGTCCCTGTCTTCGGTCAGGTGTCTATGGATAAAAGAGTTGTTAAAGCCAATTGCCAGTAGATGTTCTCAAAAAATCCCATTAGGGTCTAACCATTTTAGCCTTTCAGCATATGTTAGGCTCAATTTCTTGAAATGGCCGACAAATTCATCAATCTTGTTGACGTTCCTACACACAAAGTCTCTGACTTTCCAGAGCAGAGGAATGAACTGTTTTTTTTTTCTTGTCATGGACAAAATGCAACCAGTGGTTGTATTGCCTTGCTATTTCTGCAACAAACATCTTGTTCGTGACGTGTTATGGAAGGAAAGCAGGATTTTCCTTAAAGCCAAAGACCATGAGCACACTGTGATTTTCCTTTTGCTCAAGTGTGCCCTTCCTGTTCAAAAACTTGGTTTCCTGGCCAGACATTCGCAGAGCATCCTTCCCTAACAATAAATCTTTGAAAACTGAGACAAAGCCATTAAAAACTTCATAAAAACAATGGGAGGCCTTGTGCCTCCACAGGGCCTGGTACCAGAATGTTATTGGGTCTAATCCATAGTTTATTTTATTGGAAAGAGAAAGTTTTGGAAACAGACAACAATGCACTAATGCGAAAATCAAGTAGGATGTGTTGGTGACGGAAGTCACTCATGGATTGCAGCAGGAGCAGAGCCCGACGCCCATCAGTTTATTGTCACGATTTGTTTTTAATGGGTGATCAAATGGGTAGAGACTCAGGAAGATATCACTCAAACTCAGGGACTGGGTCCGGCATGCGAGGAACAAAGGAGGTCTTGATCTAACTTCAGTCAGTGGGTTGATTTGAAAATGAGCAGGTTGAAGACTTGGTGAGAGGACTGGACAAACTACCTCAGGCCACAGGCCTTTCAACAATTTGTAGAAGAAAAAATCTGAATGCGAGATCCTCTAGTTCAGAGCTTCGAGAAACTGAAAGGGGGGACTTGACTGGATTCTCCAATTCCAAGTCGTTCAATGCTAAGAAAATCATAGGGATCGATTAGAAACAATGAAACTGTTACAGCGATCAAACTCTACATCATCCTATAACAGCTACAACTCTACTGGATTCTCCAATTCCTAGCCGTTCTAATACATTGTAAACAAAGACACGAAAGAAAAACTGACATTCATAAGACAAGAAGTCTCAAGAGTCCAGACATAACCAGGAAAATAGTGCTTCATTAAAGTTTACCACCGGGAGCCTGGCTCAACCATCGATACTTACAAAATGGAGAAAACGTCTACATATACTCCAAAACAACAACAACAGCAAAAACAAGACGTTGCATTAAAAACATTGCGTCTGCATGTCTTCTGACAGTCTGCCCATGTAGACTCAGGATGATCGTGTGCCTATGACAGACGCTACCTTAACTTCGCATGGCCTTTGCAGGGGAGGTAGCCGAAACATTAAAGGCCAAAATGGCATGTGCAGACTTCTCTGTCCAATCGAGGACTTCGGCATGGATTCTTTGAAAAAATCAGTACACAAAAATCCTTTGAACTGACCGCTTGCTAGACCCTCCATATCTCATATTCAATGAATGAAAGTAAGTTTCAACCATCCGTTCTTGCCTTCATTTATTCCAAGCAAAAACCGGGAGCGTAATCGTATCTGTTGGCATCTGGAAATCGCGATGATCCTTTCGGCGACTGGACTCAATGCTTTTGGCCCCTTTTCCTTGGCTCTTTTGTTTCCCAAATGACCACAGACCGTGACCCTACTTTTATTTCCAAAGGTGCTTTCGGCGTTCGCGGATATGAAGGGGCTAATCCTTGCTTCTTTAAATCGCGATGAGCGAAACGCCGAGACGACTTAATCTGGTGCCACGCATCCCGCTAGATCTGACGGCTCTGAACTCTCCCGATGATGCTGTGGGCCCGGGCCCTGGACACCCCGCCACCTCGTGCATTGGGGATATGAAGGATCTGCTCTTTGTGCGTCGGTGTCGCGATGAGTAAATAGGTGAGGAGCCTAATCACGCGCCAGGTGTCCGCTTTAGATGGATGGCTGAGACTGCCCCTTGATACTGCGGGCCCGACTTTGGGTGCCATCGGCGCTTCGGGGTTCGGGGTTTCAGAATGTACAACGACATAAAACCTTCACCCCTTGAACTCGCGATTGCCGAAAAACCGACGCAACTGGATCTCGTGCCACACGTCCCTCGGACGGACGGTTGTTACTCTTCCCTGCATACAATATGGGCGCCATCCATTGCATTATCTTTGACGCACCTTTCTATCCTCGATTTCCCGCCACCCGTTGATATTCTCATATGGATGGATCCAGATCGTTGACACTATAATTTTGCCCGCTCGCTTGATTTTAAGTCCGAAAATGACTTTTTCTATTCGCTACGCTTGGGCGCTCCTCGTGCAACTTGCAGACCCAAATACTCTTGTGCCTAGGACAAGAAATGTCGCTAACATTAGGCTCCATGGGGGATAGAGTCGTCCCTGTGATGCTCTAAGAACTCATTCTGCAGCTTCAGTGCCTTGTTGTTGGGCTATGGAGTCATGCTCAAAACATCGCGTTGCTGAAAATACAGGTCGAAAATAAAAGTAACAAAATAAAGCTTCATGCTCAAAGGAGCTTATTTATATACAGTCCTAATGCTAATAAAATATTTTACATGGGCTAGGTGAAAGAAAACTTTCACCATAACCATTCAAGCAACTTCCTCGATAGAAGCTCCTTCCTTTTGTCGATGATCACCAGCAGATAGTGTAACCGTGACAACAAAACGGCTACATTCTTCAACTTCTCCTTACAGGGTGAAGTTGATATGGAATAGGGCAGCTCCAAGGAATAAAGGACATGCCACTCCATGTATTCGTCGACGGGGTCGTAGAATGAGTGGAGAATTTCAGAAAATTGGTGACAGGCAGCCTCCTCTGCTACAGAGTTGCTCACATGTGGTTGAATATCTTTGATAAGCACAGGTGAGTGGACAATTGTCGTAGGCTCACTGATCTTAGGCGGTAGTTGCTCGCTGACTGGCTCTGGAATGAAATATGTGCTCAGTTGTTCCTCTGGTTCCTTTTCCTCTTCTTGGCTCTCCCCCGGGTCAGATTCATATTCATCATAAATAGGGACCATGGGGTGGTTCTACTTGCTGACTGGCTCTTCAGTATCTTTATAGTGATCAAATGTAGGATAAGCTTGATGCTCATCATCACTATAATATACATCAAAAAGGGGTTGTCCTTCATTGATATGACCCTCCTCCAGAACAGTGATCTCGTCAAAAATTTCCGTTTCAGGGACAGTGGGACCTGCTGCTTCTGGCTGCTCATACATAATCCTTTTCTCTTTAATACCAAGTAAAAATATATCGTGAGAAACCCCCTGAGGGAAAAGAGAAAAATCCTCTTCCACAACTGACTCCTCTTTTAAAAAGAGAGGGTCTTCGTCATCCTGAGCAAAGCTACTAGGAACATCTGCTTCAACCTGATATCTAGGTGAGTCATCTACCATGGACCACATTTTCTCTATAAACTCACAATTTCTACAAGAGGCATGTTGATCGTTATGGACATCTAAAAGAATAGAGGCATCTGATATGATGTCAGATGCTTTCGTTCTAGGGCTAACACAATTAATATCATTCAACATCTCCATATTTTCCTTGCAAATTATTTCCTCCAAAGTAAAAGCTTCATCATGGACCTGGTCTTCAGGGCCAGCAGAGGCTTCATGAAGCGAAGAAAACTCCTCACAACAGTTTTCAAACAAACAATCAGTTGGATAGTAGTCTTTACAAAATGAATTGACAGTTGTATGAAAACCTGTTAAAGAGCGGATGCTCACAGCGGGAAGAGATTGACACCACTCAAGAGCAGCTCCCTTCAATGAATACCTGAAGAGCTTAATCCGGACATCCTCATGCGTGATATTGTGTTGGTGAATAGCTTCATGGAAGTCCAGTAAATTCTCAGTTGGTTCCTCCCAACTTGTTGCATGAAATTCAGGGAGGAAATCTTCCCATTGGTCTCTATCAGGAAGTGCATTAGGAAAACCAACTATTTGGGAAAAGTCACAGAAAGCAAACCTTTGAGCCATAATTTTCTCCATATCGAACCAGTGGAGTCGCCAATCGATCCTCGAATCATGGAGTCGCCAGGTGAAAGATGCACAGCTTCAAATATGTCTGGTCCTTGTTCACCATCAAAAGCCATATCTTAACGTTGTCGTTACCCCAGGAAGCTTCTCAAGTTGAGAAAGAAGTCGTTGAAACCTTCTCGAGAAATCTCCTCTGGGTTAGCTTTCAGGTGTGCTATCAGTAGTCACAGCTGAAACAGTGATGTGGAAACAATGGAGTCGCCACAGTGGATTCGCCAGGTGCACAGTAGAAATCTTTAAGGGCTCTGATGTCTGATGCACCTTCAGAATCAGAGGCTCAATGTCGTTCTGCCCAGGGAAAATCTTCAACTTCGTCCCCGGCAACGGCGCTAGAAATGTTGGTGACAAAAGTCACTCCTGGATTGCAGCAGGAGCAGAGCCCGACGCCCATCAGTTTATTGTCACGATTTGTTTTTAATGGGTGATCAAATGGGTAGAGACTCAGGAAGATATCACTCAAACTCAGGGACTGGGTCTGGCATGCGAGGAACAAAGGAGGTCTTGATCTAACTTCAGTCAGTGGGTTGATTTGAAAATGAGTAGGTTGAAGACTTGGTGAGAGGAGTGGACAAACTACCTCAGGCCACAGGCCTTTCAGCAATTTGTAGAAGAAAAACTCTGAATGCGAGATCCTCTAGTTCAGAGCTTCGAGAAACTGAAAGGGGGGACTTGACTGGATTCTCCAATTCCAAGTTGTTCAGTGCTAAGAAAATCATAGGGACCGATTAGAAACAATGCAACTGTTACAGTGATCAAACTCTACATCATCCTATAACAGCTACAACTCGACTGGATTCTCCAATTCCGATCCGTTCTAATACAGTGTAAACAAAGACGTGAAAGAAAAACTGACATTCATAAGACAAGAAGTCTCAAGAGTCCAGACATAACCAGGAAAACAGTGCTTCATTAAAGTTTACCACCGGGAGCCTGGTTCAACCATCGATACTTACAAAATGGCGAAAACGCCTACATATACTCCAAAACAACAACAACAGCAAAAACAAGACGTTGCATTAAAAACATTGCGTCTACATGTCTTCTGACAGTTTGCCCATGCAGACTCAGGATGATCGTGCACCTATGACAAACACTACCTTAACTTCGCATGGCCTTTGCAGGGGAGGTAGCCGAAACATTAAAGGCCAAAATGGCGTGTGTAGACTTCTCTGTCCAATCGAGGACTTCGGCATGGATTCTTTGGAAAATCAGTACACAAAAATCCTTCGAACAGACCGCTTACCAGACCCTCCATATCTCATATTTAGTGAATGAAAGGAAGTTTCAACCATCCGTTCTTGCCTTCATTTATTCCAAGCAGAAACCGGGAGCGTAATCGTATCCGCTGGCATTTGGAAATAGTGATGATCCTTTCGGCGACTGGACTCAACGCTTTTGGCCCCTTTTGCTTAGCTCTTTTGTTTCCCAAATGACCACGGACCGTGACCCAGCTTTTATTTCCAAAGGTTCTTTCGGCGTTCACGGATATGAAGGGGCTGATCCTTGCTTCTTGAATCGCGATGAGCGAAACGCCGAGATGGCTTAATCTAGCGCCACGCATCCTGCTAGATTTGACGGCTCTGATTTCTCTCGACGATGCCATGGGCCCGGGCCCTGGACACCCTGGCACCTCGCACATCAGGGATATGAAGGAGCTTCTCTTTGTGCGTCGGTGTCACGATGAGAAAATAGGCGAGGAGCCTAATCGCGTGCCAAGTGTCCGCTTCAGATGGACGGCTGAGACTGCCCCTTGATACTGCGGGCCCGACTTTGGGCGCCATCGACGCTTCGGGGTTTCAGAATGTACAACGACATAAAACCTTCACCCCTTGAACTCACGACTGTCAAAAAACTGACGCGTCTGGATCTCATGCCACGCATACCTCGAATGGACGGCTGTTACTCTT
Source organism: Picea engelmannii (assembly GCA_009831015.1). Lineage (NCBI taxonomy): Eukaryota > Viridiplantae > Streptophyta > Pinopsida > Pinales > Pinaceae > Picea > Picea engelmannii. Next base: position 9,666 of record WSFP011483656.1, on the reverse strand, counting down.
CCCTGCATATAATATGGGCGCCATCCATTGCGTTATCTTCGGCGCACCTTTCTATCCGCGATTTCCCGCCACCCGTTGGTATGCTCATGTGGATGGATCCAGATTGTTGACACTATAATTTTGCCTGCTCGCTTGATTTTAAGTCCGAAAAGGACTTCTTCTGTTCGTTGCGCTTGGGTGCTCCTCGTGCAACTTGCAGACCCAAATACTCTTGTGCCTAGGATAAGAAATGTCACTAACAGGATGACATATAAAATTTGTTTGATTCTTTGAATTGTGACAACTGGGAACAAATCTCAATGGAAATTATCTTCCCCCAATTGAAAATGAATTGTTCCTTGACTGTGAAGTACAAAATATAAATAATTATATGGGAAATGCTTGTCATTGATGGATGTCCCGTTATTCTTGTAAACAACCAGGAAATTTCTCGGAATGGATTTCTAAAGGAACTTACCTGCAACTTTGTGATATCTTCAGGAACTGTTGTCGGTTCTTCGAGTAACTCGACTAAGATGTCCAGCCCGTTATCATGTTTTTCTAGGAACTTCTTGCAGTATTGTCCTCTAAACATCAATGTTGGCTCCGACAATTTTAACATCTTGCGGAAGACCTGAGGTGACAAAGAAACAAGAGAATGGTTGCGCAATGGAATAATTCTTTGGCTTGGACTATATTTTTCGGCGCACCAAGAGACCACCTCCTTAGAGTCAAAACTCTCAAGGATGCAGCTTGCACGAGCGATTCCAGAGGTCCAAATCACTTCGTATTGGGCAGAATGGGATGAATAGTAAAAGTATGCCCTGGACCACTGGAAGTTCTGGTCCTGATGTCTGAAGATATTTACTGTATCTCCACAAAATTGTTGTTGACCTGCTGCCATAAGTCTACAAGAACGTTGGTTTGCTTCAGACGATGAATGAAATGAAAAGTTGGAAGGGATAATATAACCCTGGGAAAATCTTGGTCCAATGTGTGTGAATGGGATATCTCCTCGAGACTATCGTTCATTAATGACAATTTGGACGGTTGTTGCATGATGTGTTGTTAACATTAAACACTAGTAATTGCATACATAGAAATGCGAACATGGTGGATACGACAATGAGTGATCAAGCATTGTAGTTTTCTTGAGTGGGCCAACACGATGACGTGTGTTCAAGATGAACAATCGGAAGGGACAAAATAACTCTCCGCAAATATTGGTTTAATGCGTAATAATGGGAGATCTCCTCAAGCGTTTCGCTCATTAATGACAATGTTGATGGTTCCTGCATGATCAACTATTACCTTGAAAGGTTTCTAATTGCATATTGATAAAGTACTGAGGTCGCGGGTATGGAAAAAATAACTTCAAAACAGGGTTACAAGGTACAACTGTTGGAGGTGAGGGCGCGAGGGTCAAATTGTATGTCTCAGAACTTTTTGAGTGCAATACGCGTAACACCGAAGAGGGTATGCTAGGAAAATCTAGAGGGCAATTTGTATATCACTAGGAAGAGCATAACTAATGTATATCAGGAAGGATAGGAAGTTAGTGGGGATGGAAGGCAGTGACAGATACTTTGAAACATTTGTGACCCGTGGTAGAGTGAATCTTGCGAGTTCGAGGAGTCTGCAGTGGAATTGTAGATCATGGAAGTTTTGAGTGCACGATGTATAACACGGAACAAGAAGCAGTAGAGTTGGAAACCACCAACCCGACAACGACGACCATAAAATTGGCTAAGTATGGAAAGGAACAGCGGTCGGTCAGATTCGTCATGTGAGGATATAGATGGAGATGAAGATATTTCTACCCGCCAACACTGGTACCCGCAATCATAGAAAAGAGACTAAGTATATAACCACAAAACAATAATACATGGGAAGAAGAAAAGGGAAAAAGGACTAAGGTGTCTGCAGTGGAATTTTAAATCACGAAAATTTTGAGTGCAATATGTATATCACGGAACAAGAAGCAACAAATTTTGAAAGCACCAACCCGGCAACTATGGCCATAAAATTGGTTAAGTATGGAAATGAACAACAGTCGGTCAAATTCGTCATGTGAGGATATATATGGAGATGAATATATGTCATCCTGCCAACATTGGAACCCACAATCATAGAAAAGAAACTAAGTATATAACCAAAAAGCAATAATACATGGGAAGAAGAAAAGGGAAAAAGGACTAAGGAGACTGCGGTGGAATTGTAAATCATGAAAATTTTGAGTACAATATGTATATCACGGAACAAGAAGTAGCAGAGTTCGAATGCGCCAACCTGAAATAGTGACTAAGAATTTGAGATTTCGTGAACACGTCAACACGAGGATCCAAAATAGGCTGACAAGGTCTCCCCAGAAGATGTGAGGCCCCGACGATCAAATTGTATCGTTCAAAACATTTGAATGCATAATCTGTAATGTGGAAGAGGGGACGATGTCAGAACCCGGTAGTCAATTTGTATATTGCGAAGGGCCAGATGTGAATTGTTTCCTATCAGTGTGTGAAGTTGTCACTAGTAAGAGTCACTAGCAAGAGCATAACCAATGTATATTAGGAAGGACAAGAAGTTAGTGGGGATGGAAGGCAGCGACAGATACTTTGAAACATTTTTGAACCGTGGTAGAGTGAATCTTGTGAGTTCGAGGAGTCTGCGGTGGAATTGTAGATCATGAAATTTTTGAGTGCAAGATGTACATCACTGAACAAGAAGCAGCAGAGTTCAAAACCGCCAACCCGGCAATCACGACCATAAAATTGGCTAAGTATGGAAATAAAAAATGGTTGATCGGATTCGTCATGTGATTATATAGATGGAGATAAAGATATGTCAGCTTGCCAACGCTGGAACCCATGATCATAGAAAAGAGACTATGTATATAACCAGAAAGCCATAATACACAGGAAGAAGAAAAGGAAAAAAGGACTAAGGAGTCCACGGTGGAATTGTAGATCACGAAAATTTTGAGTACAAGATGTGAACCCGGTAGTCAATTTATATATTGCAGAGGGTCGGATGCCAACTGTTTCATACCAATGTGTTCATTTGTCACTAGTAAGAGCACAACCAATGTATATTAGGAACGACAGGAAGTTAGTGGGGATGGAAGGTAGCGACAGATACTTTGAAACATTTGTGAATTGTGGTAGAATGAAGCTTGTCAGTTCAAGGAGTATGTGGTGGAATTGTAGATGACATAAGTTTTGATTTCAAGTTGTATATCATGGAACAAGAAGCAACAGATTTCGAAAGCACCAACCCAACAAGCGCGGCCATAAAATTGGCTAAATATGGAAAGGAACAACGATCGGTCGGATTCGTCATGTGAGGATATAGATGGAAATGAAGATATGTCATCCCACCAACCCTAGAACCCGTGATCACAGAAAGGCGACTAAGTATATAACCAGAAGGAGATAACACACAGGAAGAAGAAAAGGGAAAAAGGGTTGAGTGGGCGGTGGAATTGTAGAGAACGAAAATTTTGAGTGCAAGATGTATATTATGAAACAAGAACCAACAAATTTGAAAGCGCCAACCTGAAATAGTATCCAAGAATTGGACATTTCGTGAAACCGACAACAAGAGGATCCAAAACAAGCTGACAAGGTCTCTCCAGAAGACATGAGGCCTCGACGTTCAAATTGTATCGCTCGAAACATTTGAATGCATAATCTGTAACATGGAAGAGTGGACGATGTCAGAATCCGATAGTCAATTTGTATATTGCGAAGGGTGCGATGCCAACTATTTCTTACCATTGTGTCCAGTTTTCACTAGTAAGAGCTAATTTAGCATTGAAAATAATGTTTTTAGATATTGTTAGATAGTTGATAGGGATTACCATCCGTAAACAATGGCAATATTGACCCCGCCAGCCCTAGAGTTTGTCTGTCAATTTGTATATCACAGAACTGTGAGCGTTGCTTGGAGGACACAAAACAATACAAGTGCAATGTTGAGCCAACCAGCCTGCAGGTTCACTTGTCAATTTGTATATCGTGAAATTTTGGGTGTTATTTGTAGGGCACGAAACAATGGAAGCCAAATTTTGAGCCCGCCTGCCTAAGAACCCGCGATCCAAAAAGTGGCTAGGTATGGAATGCGGAATTCGTACATGCTCTATAAAATCTCATGTCCATACTTTATAGTCCCATAATACATGGGAAGAAAAAAAATGGAAAAAGGACGAAGGAGTCTGCGGTGGAATTGTAGATCATGGAAATTTTGAGTGGAAGATGTATATCACGGAAGAAGAAGCAGCAAAGTTTGAAAGCGCCAACCCGGCACCCACGGGCATAAAATTGACTAAGTATGAAAAGGAACAACGGTCGGTCGGATTCGTCATGTGAGGATATAGATGGAGATGAAAATATGTGAACACGCCAACGTTGGAACCCGCAATCATAGAAAGGCGACTAAGTATATAACTAGAAAGCGACAATACAAGGGAAGAAAACAAGGGAAAAAGGACTATGTATCTGACATAATAACATCTATTGTTTTCTTATTAATGCAAATCCTTTCGAACCCCTGGTGACTTGTCACCAGTAAAGGAATAAATTGCAGATCATGGAAGTTCTTTGGGTGCAAGATGTATATGACGGAACAAGATACATAGGTGTTGGATACTGCAAACCCAGGACCCGGTGATCACATAATTGGCTAAGTATTGAAAGGGACCACGGTCGGTCGTGCTCATGGTGTGAATATATAGATAAAGAGTTGGAAATTTGTGAATCCATGAGGTCGTGATCATATAGTTGTGACTAAATATAGAACCAGAAAGGGATAATAGAGGGGGGGGAGAGGAGAATTAAGTGTTTTTATACATTCCTGTAGACAAATTGTATATTGTGGAACTCTGGGTGCTCTTTGCAACTCGTGGAAAATTCGAAACACAATTTTGAGGCTGTCAATCCGGGAACCCACAATTGAAAAAGTGTGCAAGTATGGAACACAGAAATGTTGGTCGGGACTTGATTTCGCTAAGAAATATCTTCTTTGCATGTTTCTAGACAAGTTCTGTAGGGATGGTTGGTTGTCCCAACTTTTTCTTATTAATGACGTTTTTTTACGCTTGTTGAATGATGTCGTTCAAGTATTAAACCTTTGGTGTTACATATATGGAAAGAAGTACGAGGATGGGCAGAACATGAAACGGTGACTAGGACTTCGATTTTTCGTGAACCTTCCAATGCAAGGATCCAAAATACGATCACAAGGTTTCCCCAGAGGACGGAAAGCCCCAACGACCAAATTGTATAGTTCAGAACACCCAGTGGGTATGCGGTGGAATTGTAGATCACGAAAATTTTGAGTGGAAGATGTGTATAACGGAAGAAGAAGCATCATAGTTTGAAAGCTCCAACCCGACACCTGCGGGCATAAAATTGACTAAGTATGAAAAGGAACAACGGTCGGTCGGATTCGTCATGTGAGGATATATATGGAGATGAAAATATGTCAACACGCCAACGTTGGAACCCGCGATCATAGAAAGGTGACTAAGTATATCACAAGAAAGCGATAATAGACAAGAAGAAGACAAGGGAAAAAGGACTAAGTATCTGACAGAAAAATATCTATTGTTTGCTTATTAATCCAAATCCATTTGAACCCCTGGTGACTTGTCACCAGTAAAGGCATAAATTGCAGATCACGGAAGTTCTTTGGGTGCAAGATGTATATGACGGAACAAGGGACATAGGTGTTGGATACTGCAAACCCAGGACCCAGTGATCCCGTAATTGGTTAAGTATTGAAAGGGACTGCGATCGGTCGGGCTCATGGTGTGAATATATAGATAAAGAGTTGGCAATTTGCAAATCCACGAGGCTATGATCATATAGTTGTGACTAAATATAGAACCAAAAAGGGATAATAGAGGGGGGAAAGAGGATAATTTAGAGTTTTTATACATTCCTGCAGACAAATTGTATATTGCGGAACTCCGAGTGCTCTTTGCAACTTGCGGAAAATTCAAAACACAATTTTGAGGCCGTCAATCCGGGAACCCGCAATTGAAAAAGTGTGCAATTATGGAACACGAAAATGTTGGCCGAGACTTGCTTTCACTAAGCAAGATCTTCTTTGCATGTTTCTGGACAAGTTCTGTAGGGATGTTGGTTGTCCCAACTTTTGCTTATTAATGACGGTTTTTTAACGCTTGTTCCATGATGTCGTTCCAGTATTAAACCTTTGGTGTTGCATATCTAGAAAGAAGTACGAGGATGGGAAGAACAGGAAACAATGAGTAGGACTTCAAGTTTTCATGAACCCGCCAACACGAGTATCCAAAATACGGTCACAAGGTTTCCCCAGAGGACGAAAGGCCCCGACGGCCAAATTGTATAGTTCGGAACACCCGGTGGCCAGATAATTGGCTAAGTTTTGCCCAAGATGAAGTTTTTATATTTATTCCAATAGTACTCATATTAGTATATATGCATGGATATTATCAAATAGAAGAAGTTGCAATATATGCAAGATATTGAATAGGAACATTGTGTCAACATTTGAGATGCCTTGTTGTATGTCATTAATTCATCTATTTACGGGACCTGGAGAGTGAAAGCAAGACAGGTCCTCCAATTTCTTTCTTTAAGTATAGGGTTGGTGCCACATAAGTATGGACTGTGACAAATTATTCTTCAATGTAAAATGTAAGCAACGAACAGAGTAGCCTTTATTTAAATTGAAGTAGTGGGAAGTAGAAAGAAAAGCTTGTCGTCCATGTTTAATGACACACGGGGAAAGAAGGTACAAAATAAAATGAAAATCAATACCAGAGATTGGAAAACACTATTAAAAAAAAACCGCAATTATTCTATATTCAAATAAGATGGGTTACAAAATACAGCTGAGATTATTTGCCACAATGATTTCGATTTGGCCTGTCGCCGACCAATAAAAAAATGTACATTGATGAAGCTTGTTGATAGATTTTTTGACGATCATATCCTTTATTTGTAAAAAACGAGTTGAATATCAATTTCGGGTCTTGGACTTAATTGGTGCTGCCAACTAGATCCATCCCAGTTTTTTGAATAGCTTGTCTCTTCCAGATATGGCCTTCTTGCAATGGTTGGTTATTCAACATTCCATTCTTTGTCGACTATTAATTTCCCTCTGTCATCGAAAACTCGGGGTTTAAGGTGCTTTCCTTGCAATGTTCCTAACCATTGACATCCGAGACAACTTAGAAATGCGATTCAGGCCGAATTCAAAATCGAGGGAGTCGTTTTATGTGACATTAGCTATGGGACTGGAAAAAAATTCAAGCATGTTGTGACTATTATTCTCCCTGTATTCGATCATCTGTTTGGTTGAAAAGCCTTCCTGGAGATTTGTATGTTGAAATTCTTTACTTTATTATAGTAAATTGGAAGGAACGTCCAACCCAGCTGTAAAATGTTATTATTTCGAAGTACATGACTTATTCGGGCAACACAAGTCTGGAAAGTGTATCAAATGTTGCATAACGCATCAGCATAGGTCTTACCACACCTAGAAGTAAGTCAATAAACTTTGAAATAGAAACATTTGTAGTGATAATATGTCATTTTATCCACCCACACAACTTTTGTTACCTGCCTCTGTTTACATTCGCAAATTGAGTAATATTTTGCATCATTCACAAACATCACAGACCATTTTGCAAGCCATGGTAAGTGTGACGCCCCCGAGGAAGACAAATTCTTGTGCGATCTGCAGAATTCGATACACTTGCCAAATCTGTGTTGTTGGAAGAAACTATATACTTCAACGAAGAAGTATTTTGCACGTGACCTGAAAATCCATTACAACTCCCAGCAAGAAAACAAAGAAGTTCAACAAACAAATCTCTAGGCAGGATTTTCAACCAACCAAAGCATCGAATACAAGGAGGACACCAACTAGAAGATACTTGTTCTTTTTTTTCCCCCTCTTTGAGTTTCTGTTGGATAACAGAGTTTTTTTTTACTCAAAGCTCACGTCACATAAAACCAGTCTCTGTTCTTTTATTTGGGCCTCAACTGCATCTCTAAGTTGTCTTACATTTCCATGACTAGGAACATTACAATGAAGGCACCCTAAAGCGCAACTCTTTGATGATAAAGAGAAATGGAAATAAGTGTTTAAAAGCAATGTTGGATGATCTTTCATAGATTTTGTGTTAATTCGTTTTAATGACAGATTCTCTCGATATTTTTGCTTATTAATGCCAATCTTTTTGAATATGTACGATGAATAGTGACCAATAGCATGTATTAACATTCCCATATCCGAGTAGATTCTCAAATCCGACATCTAAGATATTCACAATATTAAAGAGGGACATGACGTCAAGGCCTCTGTGGGTGACACGTTTATGGACGATGTTGAAGCCTTTAAGAAATTACCAAATCCCATAATATTCACCTATCTATTCATTTTAATGGGAGATGTCCTCGAGCTTTTCGCTTATTAAAGGCAATATTTTTGAACCTATCTGGTCGCTTGTGACTTTTCAAAGCATATTAATGTCTATTGGGAAGAGCAGAAGGTAGCGGGGATGGAGGGGAGCAACAAATTCTTTTAAATTTTATGAACCCAGAAAGGCGTCAACCCGCCAAACTTTCAAAAGTTGACTAAGTATGGAAAGGTAGGTAGGATAGACAAAATCATCTCAGGCAGAGGCATGGTTGCGAGTTCGAGGAGTGCGGGGTTGAATTGCAGAGAACGGAAGTTCTGGGTCCAAGATGTATACACCGAACACGAGCTCCCATAGTTCGATAGCACCTATCCACGAAGCCACGTCTATAAAACTAGCTAAGTATGCAACCGAACTGTAGTCGGTCGGAATGACCACAGAAATGTGAGAAACTATAGAACCAGAAATGCAATTTATAAGAGGGCAAAAAAAGGGAGAGAACAACTATATCGCTCACACAACAAAACTTACTCTCATAACTATGAAACCATAGTAAGACATAAACCAGGGAAAAAACATCACCGGCTATGAAATATAGTTTGAGGCCAACAAACTCTAGTTCAACGTGTAAGAGATGCAATTTACATCGATTGCAATTTGTTTGTATGTTATTTTATCTTAATAGTATTTTAATGAGAGTCCACTGCAAAAGAATGTAACAAGAGATCCAACTACGGATGCAGCATCCCAACATTGCAAACCCTAGCCAAACAAGAACAAGCAATAAATAACAACCCAGTTAAGAAGCACCAAAAGGCCCAACCGCAGTCGCAGGACCCGAACCTTGCAAAGTCGAATCAAACAAAAATAAATAGCATACAACGAACAAAGAAGCAAGAAACAACTAGTCCACCATGAATGACACAGTTCCAATCGCGGTTGTAGAACCCCAAATGTGCAAACTGCAACAACACGAACAAGCAAACAAGAACAACAACAACAAGCAAATAAAAAATCAGTGGAGATGCAAAAAAAAGCATGAACCAGTGAATCAACAATGTCGTTGAAGCATATAAATAAAAATAACGGAAGAAAATGTATTGTAACAAGCCTGGTAAGTAAACATTCAACATTGCGAAGCCTGTTAGGTAAACATTTAAGTCTGTCAAAAATGCTCTATAAACATTTAAGAAAAGAATGTAATGTGGCAGGTCTCTGAAGTATCCCAAAAAAATTATTATAATTTATGTAACAATAGTTCGAACACTAGAGAATGTATT
>WSFP011483655.1:0-17690 GCA_009831015.1 Picea engelmannii | reverse complement strand
CTCATACATACTAGTGTATATGTACAAGAAATGCATGTGTAGCTAGTACATGCAAATCTCGTGCACGTACTAATAATCAAACTGTCATCATTTAATAATTTATGTATGCATTCAATCCAATCAACAAGGCTAGTCTTTTATAAAAGACAACAATCAATTAATTGTGTGAGAAATTGTTTTAATTACAATGGTCCGGTTCAATAATTTATATTAAACAATTGTGGTTTAGTTACATCACAATGAATATTCATATATACACATTTCCAATTCCACCACAAAACAAATCTCCATAATGTCTCAACTATTACTACTCATCCTTCCTCCCTAACCTATTTCCAACTCCATTCCTATCTGTGCTCTGCTAGACTATCTTGGAGCGTCAACTATATTGACCTAACTCCAAATAGAACCCGTAAGTAGAAGTGTCGCTATCTCGACCAAGCTTCCCTAGCAGGCAACTGACAATCCTCATCACACGTCTTGGGGAGCGTGAACCAGCACCGTCCTCCCAGGACTTCAGGTTTCGGAGGATACACGGTGGGAAACACCTCCACCCCTCCTAATAGTACCAGGGTCAACACCCTATAATGGAGGATACACGGTGGGAAATGCCTCCACCCCTCCTAATAGAACCAGGGTCAACACCCTACAATGGAACATACAGGGGCACTGTGTTGCTGRAGGTTTTGTCATCGTTTATTCGGTTTTGGGCAGTGTTAGTACCAAAATCATGCGCTTATCCACATATCATAGCAATGCATCCAAATCAATATAAATTGCACATACATTATTTATAACATAATGTTTCTCGGTTAGTGGTTCTGATATCCACTTTCATCATCATTATCACTTGGCTATTTCATAGCCCATAACCTGCAGATTAGTCTGCAACACAACTCATACATTTCTATGCATTATCATCATGTAATTGCATACTATCATCACTTCACTTTGGTATCCCTGTACCGATAGATCAACATCAAAGTTTTCCACATAGAATGAGATTTCATAATATCCCATAATTCAAACTCATCATTCATTCATGAGATTATCATTTGCCCAAAATAGACTTCATTGTATCCAACATCATTCTAATAGTATTTAAACATTCAACAATTTCACTTTCTCACAATATGTCGCATCATATACATCATCACCAATAACATTTAAACATTCATAAAATTTTCATTCACATAATAGATCGCATTACATGCATCATCATCAATAACACTTAAACGTTCATTACTGTTCATAAGTTTAAAGTTTAAATATATCACTTAATAGTTTCACTGTGACTAGGAAATAAAGTGTATAGGCCTCATGTAATCCTGGTCGTCTAAGTCAAAAGGTGGTGTTACCTACACCCCACCCTCGAGAAACATATTCTCGAGGTGGTCAAAATAGTGATGGATAGTCTCGACGTAGTGTCTTGGCGTCCTCCCAAGTAGCAGATCCTGGACTATACTTGTTCCACTGGACCTTAACTTGGTCTACCAAACGGTTTCTGAGCTGTCGGACTCTACGGTCCAATATGCGTAACGGTTCGACCGTGAGGGTTTCCACGTCCGATACCTGCAATTCTTTCCAATTTAGTTTATGCGATTCATCAGCAACATAATGACGTAAAACAGATACATGAAATACATTATGAGTTTTATGCAAGTGGGCTGGCAGTACGAGACGATAGGCAACGGTTCCAATTTTCTCTTGGACCCTAAATGGCCCTATAAACCGAGGTGACAACTTTGTCCCCTTCCCGAACCGTATGGTACTCTTATTAGGCCTGATGCGAATGAAAACTTGGTCCCCCACTTCATAATTTCGGTCGGTCCTGTGTGCATCCGCATAACTTTTCTGTCTATCCTGTGCTTCCTTGAGTCTCTGCCTGATCTGAATCACCTGTTCCTCCATTTCCTGAATCAATTATGGCCCAACTGTGATTCGGTCCTCAGTCTATCCCAACTCAATAGTGTTCTGCATGGCCTTCCATACAAAGCTTCCTTCGACACTTCCGTCGATTTCAGGTGTCTATCCCACCCGAAGCTTTATTGACAAGTATTGCTCACAATAACATTAAGTTATCATCTCTGTTCTTCATGCTTAATAGTTTTATTCAAGCTGCTTTTAAGGATAGTCATTTTGTGGGAAGTGATCCTTCCAACTTTCTGGTTTGCTACCACTGTTTTAAAGGGTGTTCCATTGAATATTCAGACTAAAATTGTAGTAACCATACATAATCCAGTTACAGGATATTGCTTAAAGCAGTTGCTTGTGATACATCCATGAGATCATTTGCTTGGACAATGAAGGGATACTACCTGAGTATATTTTCGGATACCGTATGAGTCATATTGGGTCAAACTGAACGTGTTTTGTTTGTAGTTTAAGCGTGGTTGGAGTTAACACTCGGGGTTTTGGCCCTTAGGCCCGGATTTCGAACTAAGACGCTCTGATACCATATGTAACAACCGTATACTTCTAAACATCATTAAGATTTCATAAACAATTTATTTCGTAAACTGAAACAATAACTTCCTAGCATAACATTGATTTTTATAACAGCAACTTCAATAACTTAGATTTATCAATAAATATTGATTTCATGGCAGAATGAAGCAAATACATAACTTGACAAAGTACCTGGTTCTGATGCTAATTTTTGTTGTCCCTATGCCTTGCTGCTACCTTCCTGCTACCTACTCCTCAGATCAATCATGCCACAAACAAGAAATAACTGCCCAAAACTACTGTCCTTCCTGCCAACTAGGAAAACTACCTAGCTCCAGGATATCTACGGATATCCTGGCCCTCCGTGCCCAAAACCTCCAGCAACTCAGTGCCTCCCCTGATCAAAAGCCACAGTCCGAATCTCTGTGCTCACAGCAAGTCCAAAAGTCCTCAGAAAATCTCCCCTCTCCAAAAATATCCTCCCGTCCACCTTCCCCCTTCCCTTATCCCTCCTTCGCTGACTCATGCAGTTACCACTCCAACCACCCTCYGTCCCGTCCCTTATCCCCCCTTAAATGTTTTATCTTCTCGGGATTCATAGGCTCCCTCTCTGCATACGCAACCATTTTTAAACATTTTTCATTGATCTTTTAAATTTATTTCTCAGGTCAATAAATGTGGTATGTAGTTAGAGTATTACTTAATTAATCACAATTATTTTCTTTAATTAATTTTTACTTTATAATCTTTAAATATTTATTTATTTAGGGTCGTTACAATCTGCCATCAAATTGAGAAGTTAACACCAAAAATGGTGGCATTAGTTCAAGTTTGTGCGATATTAATCTCATTCACATGGACCTCTGGCTGGATGCGTGCGAAACATAGTCGAGAGGTATAATGGCTCAGGTTTAGGTTCGTTTCACTGAAGATGATAAGATATGGTTCATTTCCCAACAAATTCATTTGGATGGTGATGCGACCTCCTGTCAGTGGCATCTAGTGGGCATCTTCAGTTATTTGTTGGTCCCTATTCGGTTCACTCTATCGACAACCAGGTTTTCTCTTTACACTCTCAGTTATAGCATGAACAACTTCCTTGCCTCTCCTCATTTTAATTTTCCTTCTGTCGATTTAGTCCCTATTGGATCGCTTCCTCCTTTTGTACTCGCTCTTGCTGTAGGGCGGATCTCTGGAAGCAAAAATCCTTGATGTCCACAGATCCGATCATTGGCCTATCCAACTCTGGCTGGATATCCTAGCAACTCTAGGTCACAAACCCTTCAGATTGGAGCAGTTCTGGCTCAACCACCCTGACTTCCTGTAGAATGCCCACGTCTAGTGGGAGGAGGTTGTTGTATCCAATGGCTCCAAGATGTACCGGTTTCAGCAGAAACTAAAAAATTGGAACAAAAAAACTTTTGGCAACATCTTTGAGGCCCAAAGACAACTAACATAATAAATGACCACTGTTCAAAGTCAAATTCGGGACATGGGTTTAACTGAACCCCTCAAACAACAGGAAGAAGCACTCAGACAAAAGCTGGAGGAAAGAAAAGCTCAAGAAGAAATATTATGGAGGCAAAAATCCTGTATCCAATGGCTCAAAGAGGGAGACCGAAATACCAAGTTTTTCCATAGGTCGACCATCCAAAGAAGGCACGCTAATCATATCACACAACTCATCTCGAATAATGGGCAAACCAGGCACACTCATGAGGAACTGGAAGAAGAGATGGTCAATTATTATCAAAACCTCATGTCGGAGCCCCAGAGAGATAGATCTCAAGCTATAGCACAAATCACGCAACACATACCCTCCTTAATATCCAAGGAAGAAAATGTGGCCTTACTTTGACCCATCACGCTCGAGGAAGTTTATCAGGCTCTCCAGGACACCCCTAAGGGAAATCCCCAAGACCAGATGGCTTCATGTCCAATTTCTTTCATCATTGTTGGCCAATGCTCAGAGAGGAAATATGGGAGATCATTGAAGACTCTAGACTATCCGAACAGGTCCTCCGGACCCTTAATGCTACTTTCCTTACTCTCATCCCCAAAGAAGAGCATGTGAACCATCCTAAGCAATTCTGACCGATCACCCTTTGTAACGTCATCTACAAGCTCCTAACCAAGGTGATAACAAGATGACTCAGGCCCCTCCTTCCCTTCATCATCTCGCCGGAACAATATGGGTATGTGGAGGGTAGACAAATCCTGGACAATGTCATCCTCACCCATGAAGTCATTCATTCTCTTCAGAAGACCCGAACTCCAGGTATGCTCCTAAAACTGGACCTTTCCAAAGCTTTTGATAAGTTAAGTTGGGACTATATGCGGTCTATGTTCCTCGCCTTCGGTTTCGACCCCTCTTGGGTTGCCTGGATTCTGAAACTCACCTCCTCGACCTTCTTCTCAATCCTTATCAACACAGTTCTTTCTCGTCCCTTCTCTCCCACTAGAGGAATCAGGCAGGGGGACCCCCTTTCTCCTTTCCTCTTCATCGTTTTGGCAGAAGGACTCAGTCACTCCATTCAGGTTGTGGTGACAAATATGATGCTGAAAGGACTACCCCTGCATGGCATCAAACCCCCGATCTCTCATAGCCATTTTATTACAAATATCCACAATTTAATTATTACCTCTCACTTTCTTCATTGTACCTTTCCCCAACAGCTGCTCCCCTTCAAATTTTTAGATGGAGTTCACATCCCAAATGCAATCCACTGCATGCATAGCTTGCACTGCTAATTTAGGAAGATACTGACTAATATACACCATGGATTCATATGCGATATATTCCCCCCATCATAGAACCCTCATGATGTGCTCTTTGTCTAACCAAAGACTTCAATGATTTCAAGTGCCTCTCCACCATCCACATTGACCTTGTGTGTACAGGTCCAGACATTTCAATCTCCTCAACTTGGTGTATGAGGTAGTGTTCTTGTGCATTGAAAAATGTTGGAGGTAGATACGTCTGCATTTCACACATTAGTCGAGCAATTTCTCTCTTCCAATACTTTATATCATCTTCATGGATTTCTTTCAATGACAACCATCTATAGATCATGAGGCAAGAAAATAACATGTTTCAACAAAACATAATACATATTACATTAAAAGTAAAACACATGTCATTAAGTACATCAAAAAAATGAAATTTGTTTTTGCATATATATTGCAGCTACTTACTTGATGTATTTCCCAAGATCATATATAACTTGTTTGACGTTGTTGTCAAAGTCGTTTAGGAGAGATAGAGGTAGAACATATTGTAACAATAAAAACAAATCGTTACTTGTTTCAAAACTAGACAAAAAAATAAAAATCTCAAAAAATGTATACGACGAATATATAAATATGAATACTAAAATTATTAATTACCTTAATGAAGGTATGCCAATCATGTGTTTTTACCCCACCAAATTCACCTTTCTTCGTTAAGATATTCTTTATGATTGAACAAAAACCTGTTGGAAATTTAATTCTTTGAATGACCTCTTTTACACCATTGTTTTGCTGCTTTGTTAATAACCATGGAAGGTTATTTTGGTCTCCATCGCTATTTGATCGGATCACACTTTGCATTGCATGATTGGCTTCCCGAATGTCATTACAAATTTTGACATTTTTTTCTTTATCCCTCCTGCCATCTATGATTCACCATAATGTTTATGTCACATTCTTCCCGATATGCATTGTATAAAACAAATGAACTAATTTTGGCTCCTCATATTAAGGCAACCTCATGAATGGAGTGGGATAACATTTCGTTCCTCGTGGAAGCCCATTATTACTACCTTCACGACGACGACATTGATGAAGCATAAAAAAAATCAGAACACTATTTATCAAATGCGGTAAAATAAATTGAATAATTAAAATAAAATTTCAAAACATGATTCCATTTACGATACGTAAACAAAATGTGTACCTCGAGGATTAATTATTTCATATGCCAACTTCCATAGGCGAGGTGTCATTCTTTGTGGTTTTAGTCCAGTGTCTTGTTTCCCATTGAAAAGATCTTTTTCAGTAGTATGATACTTATGGTTCTTAGAGAGGAAGTGTCTATACTCATCAAACACTTAATTTCCTAAAATTTTTGACCGACGAGATTTCATCTTAGGACCACAAACTGGACATGCAAATTTACCATTTGTTTGAAGACCTGCAACAAATGGATTAATGTGAATTATTAAAATACGAAAGGATTATTTAAAAAACATGCATGTACCACAAAAATGTGTTAGTCCTTGGGCATCATGAATTGTCCATAAAAGTATTCCATGACATTGAAATCTCTTATGCCCAATTGGTTTACAGATGTCATACATAGTGATGCCCTCCCATAACTTTAGTAGCTCGCCGATAAGAGGCTCGATATACACATTCATATCTTTAACTTGGTACTTACATAATTGTTTGAAATTACACGAAATTACTACCATGGTATTTATATATACGTAAATAAATAAATAAAAGATATTATGCAAAAAAAAAAGAGAAAAATGAAAAAATTACATTCAAAAAATTAATGTAAACAAATACGTGGAACAATCATTGTCAACATTACGTTCTCCCTCTTTATTGACATCCAAGGAGGAATGTTATTGTTGATAACCAAAATAGGCCAGACTGAGTAAACAGACCGAAGCTCTCCAAATAGATTAACATCGTTAGTTGCCAATGAAAGTCGAACATTACGAGGTTCATCTGTAAATTCTGGCCATTTTGCAGCAATTTCCTTAAATGCATAACCATCTGCAGGCATTCGAAGAACGTCGTCTTCAATTATCTTTCATGCATGGTAATCCATAAACTGTTATATGCTTTGGCACCTGAACAATCGCTGCAAATGTGGAATTATGGGAATATACCGGAGAACCTTTTGAGACACCATTCTTGTTACTTGATCGGTTCGATATCTACTGATACCACATACCGGGCATTTTGTTTTTGACGCATGTTGTCCATAATATATAATATGATCATCAAGACATGTATCTATACTTTGATACTCCATTCCAATGTCTTTCATAATGGCATGTAAATCTCGATATGTGCGAGGTAAAATATTTTACAAGGGTAACATAAATTCACCTAACAATCGAAAACATAAAAAATACCAAGTTAATGTAAAGAATAGTAATTGTAAATATTGCATTTTTATTTTACACATTAATTAACACTAAAAAAAGGGGGGAAAAGTCAACCTTTATGTATATGTGATGAAACATATTACATACCTTAGGATCTGTGTTATACAAGTGTTCGACAAGTGATTTGTAACATTTAAGTTCACCAACAATAATGTAGTGGAGAGAAGATTTTCTCTTGACCCTTTATAAATTTGTTTATTTGTCTTTTCAAGCAGAGTTTCATCATAAATACCATCACTATTGTCCCCATGATCCTCATCTGGATGACCGAATAAGTCTTGGATCATTTGATTTGTTCCATCATCTTGAACTATGTTATTATTGTCATCTACTTCTGTGGGATCGTTAACTTGATCTTCATCATATGCTTCATGTTCCTCATCTTGTACAACATAATTTCTACTACTACTTGGTGCTTTCTGCAGAAAGTTAGGGGGCAAATCTAACTTTATAATTACAAACAATCATGGAAAATTAGTGCAGGTATAAAACAATATAAAAGTTTGAGAATACAATCAATATTAAAACATATAATGAATATATATATATATATATATATATATATATATATATATATATATATATATATATATATATATATATATATATATATATATATATAGCTAATTTCCATGCGACGATATTCATTTGATCTCGCGTCCATGTGCCCATATTTTCTACAATGTTTTGTAGTTGTTGCTATTAAAACTCTTATGGGATGTCTAGTACAACAATTTTTGCAAGGGCAATAACATTTACCGTCACCCTTTTCACTCTCTTTGATTTTTTTCCCACCTCTAATGTTTTCTGACATTCTTATCCACAAACATATACTAATAATTATCTTATAAAATTGAGTGGTGTATAATAGAATATCTATTATATTTTTCTATTATAACATATGAAAAAAAAAGCATGTTTTTTGTTCGCCAAGAAGACCTTATACCCTTTTTGAACTGTCATTGTTATAGCAAACTTGTCGCAACATCCATAAAATGCAACATATTTATAGATTTTATAACGTTGCAATTTCGACGACAGTTGACCAAGTCAATGTTGACTTTGTCAAATATTGGGTGACTGTTAGCAGGGGGGAGGGGGGGGGGGACCTAGTGTCCACACCGTTGCAAGTGCGACAGACAGAACATCACAATTCCATTGACTGTTGACCAAGTTAATGTTGACTTTGTCAAATAGTGGGTGACCATTTGGGGGGGACAACCTAATGTCCACACCGTTGCAAGTGCGACACACATTTGATGTCGTTGCAAGAGCGACATCTTCTGAACATCGTCTCTCTTGCGACGATTTGAAAAGTACGTCGCAAGTGCGATGATATTGGGCAGTATGGAGAAAAAAAAAATCCTCAGTTTTTCGACAATATGGCCACTTATTCCATAATGTCGCAATTAGATCTTCACAATTTTTCCAATGTGTAGTAGTTGGGGGGCATGTTAGGGACCTTACCCTTCATATAAGTAGAATAAGTCAAATGTAATAAGACCCGATAGAAGCTTTCGCTTCTAGAAATATCTTCCTCTAGATTGTTCTTTTGGGTAGATAGATTTAGTATACATAGGAGTCGAGGGCATGATAAATTTTTGTCCTGAAAATTATTGTAATAGACTATTGCCCTGCTGGAGGTTGTCCCCTCTAAGAGGCGAATGAACATTGCTCTTGTTTCAATAAAGGTATACTTTTAGTGTGTTATTCTCTATATTTTGTTGTTCCATTGGTAATTTCCATGATATTCATGTTTCTTCTCACTATATCATAACCAGGTGCATAACAACTTCAAGAGATCATGTGTGCTTTGAGGAGACACGAGGATGCAATTGAAGGAAATTGCAACTCGATCCACATTGTCACAGAGAAAATTCAATAATTTGACATGTAACTTCCCATATTAAAGTTATTATGGGAATACTAATGCAACAAAAGCATAAACTAAATACATTGGAGGCAAATCAAAGTGAGCTTCGGAACATGGTAGCCAACTAGTCAAATTTGGAAATGTCAACCAAGCGCAGTCTGTTAATTCAAAATGTGGGAAGCTTATGGATGATAACATAGTTCACTGGCTCATGGAAAATGTGGAATCAATCATACAGGTGTTGGATCCAGCCAAGGAAGTAGCAGATGAAGTCGCCAACCAACATGCTTTCTGCTAGGTATATATGTTTTATAATTTTATCACAATTCCATGCCTTTTTTTTAGAATTTACACTACTAGGTCTTTTTGCACGATGTTGTATCTGAAGTTGTATATGGTATACACCTATAAGATGGAACTCTGCCTCTTTTTGGTTTGTGAATGTTTTGTTCAGATTTTTTTTTTTTAATGTATCCCTACTACAATCTTTGTTGTAGCTTTTACTTAATATAATTCTTCTAGTTATTATTTAAAAAAAATACTCCTTTTTATTGATCAATGCTTGATCAAACTTAGAAGTGAGAATTGAAACACCCTTGTGTATACAAAACATTGGGATAAGACTTTCATTTGGCTAAGATTAAAAACCCTATATTGATTCAAGTTATTGCTTGGGTTTTTTATTATTAGTAGTCAATAACTTCATAATTGCATCTAATGATGCTTTACATTGGATTCTTCAATGGCCTTTGGCAATTGCATGCATCCTATTCCATGAGTTAGAGGGTATTAGAATAAACCAAGATAAATCAACTCCAATGACTATCCTAATATGGACCTCCATTTCAATCCTCTTAAGAAATTAAGACCATTTTGTTTACACCCTTTTCCTTTTTACATAATTGTTTTGATCATATAATTTCATATTCCCATGTATAGAGGCTTGTGTAAGGTCTCCCATGACACCCATCGAGTGCGCACACTCCTTGGGTAGGTTTAGTGACGGATGGACAAAGAGCATAAGGAAGGGAGCGATTGGTTAGGAGAACGAAGAAATTTGGGTGTGGGAAAGAGCACCTTGAGCACATGATGGCGACGTGCAGTGCTGAGGGGGCACACACACCTTAGTTGCCTTAAAATGATTGATGGAGACTTGGGTTGTGTTTGGGCAAGGGCGAGGCAATTTGGGAGCATGCTTAAGGAGTGGACTCATCTTCCCTCAGCAACATGGGCACGTCGGAGAGGTTGGACAACCCCATCAACACACTCACGAGGAGTCATGATGATTGGTACGCATAGCACATAAGGCAAAGGGCGCGCACCCAAGGATGGGGCACGTCAGTCCAAGAAATGAAACGATAACAAGTCTACAGTTGTGGGCATGTCTAAGGTGCACGGTAGGGAGTTACGAAGATGGTTGAAACAAAGAGTCTTGTGGTGACAAATTTGTTCTTACGTGTCTTGGTGAGGTGAGGTGAGTCATTTGATTCTATCCTATTATAAACTGAACTGGTAGTGCTCATTTATAACTGCTTCAAAATAACAAAGACTTAGCCAGGTGTTAGACATTGTTTGTGCCGCCAAAACTATTTATGTGTTTGTCTTCGTTTTTGTTTCGTAGTTGTTCTCTTGGAATTTCATGTTCATGGATGCATGCTTAAATAAGACTAAGTGTTAAATTATGTTAACAATTGTCTAAGCAAGCAATAGTTGCACTAGAGTAGGAATGTGACTCACCAATAGCCTGGAACAGAGTATGGGTATGCTCGAGGGGAAGAGGCGTAGTCTGGATGAAGTATTCTCGGTGTGCCAAGAAACCAATTGAAGGAGGTGAACGATCGAAAGATCTATTCTTGTGTCCTACGGGGTCGTGACAGGTGGTATCAGAGCGAGACATGAAGATGCGAGTTCTTGAGATAGAGGCTTGACGATTGGATTAGCTACCCAGTAAACCGAAATAACAAGGGGACCCAATGCATGAAATCATGGGAAAATGTACCGAAGTATGTGAGCAACAACAAGTCAGAAGGCAACGACGCTCTGTAGACTCATGAAACTTCCTAGAGGGAGTTTTTCCTTGACAACAATAGTTGAGGAAGCAACAATCGTTGAGTGTTGAAAAGATTTGAAGATGGTCAGAGATGCCATGGAATTCGACAGATGTTGTCGAGGATGGAAACAACTTGGAGCTGGGGAGGATGTAAGGTCTCCCATGATACCCACCGAGCGCATGCACTCCTTGGGAAGATTCAATGACAGACGAACGAAGAGCACAAGGAAGGGACCGATTGGTTGGGAGAACGAAGACAATTGGGTGTGGGCGGGAGCACCTTGGGCACACGATGGTGACATGCGATGCCAAGGGCACATGCACCTTACTTTCCTTATAACGATTGACGAAGACTTGGGTTATGTTTGGGCAAGGGAAGGCGATTTGAGAGCATGCCCAAGGAGTGGACTCGTCTTCCCTCGAAAAAATGGGCACACCGGAGAGGTTGGATGACCCCATTGACACACTCAGGAGGAGTTACGATGATCAACACGAAGATCGCACAATGCAAAGGGTGCATGCTCAAGGATGGGGCGCGTTGGTCCAAGGAATGAAATGAAAACAAGTCTGCGGTTGTGGGCATGTCTGAGGTGCACCACAGGGAGTTGCGAAGATGGTTGCGGTAGAGAATCTTGTGCTGATAGATTTGTTCTTGAGTGTCTTGGTGAGGTGAGGCGAGTTGTTTGACTCTACCCTGTTGTAAATTGAGCCAGTAGTGCTCAGTTATAACTATTTCACAATAACAAAGACTTAGTTGGGTGTTAGGCACGGTTCGTGCCACCCGAACTATTTCTTTGTTTGTCTGCATTTTTGTTTTGTAGTTGTTCTCTTGGAATCTCATGTTCATGGATGCATGCTTAAATAAAACTAAGTGTTCAAATGTGCTTACACTTGTCTAAGTAAGCGAGAGTTGCACTAGAGTAGGAGTGTGACTCACCAGTAGCTAAGAATGGAGTATGGGTATGCTCTAGGTGAAGAGGCGTAGTCCAGATGAAGTATTCTTGGTGTGCCAAACAACCAAGTGAGAATCGTCGCAGTGTCACATGCTCTTAGAAGGTAAACGATTGCAAGATCTATTTGGGCATCTTGTGGGGTCCTAACAAATTGTATATTAAATGAATAACAAACAACTTACAAATTTTCAAGATTATTAAAGAAAAAACCACCATAACCCAAATTTGAGAGTCACACATCAGTATTAGTACATGCAAAGACCTTTGGCTCGAAACTAGGTGAAAGATATACTTTAATGGAGACACCTCTCTAAGCATGTATACTCAACTAAGGGGAAGGAGCTTAATCACACATTTATTCTTTGGGAAGTGAATGGCGACTTTCAATTTATTTGCATTGTCCTTGTAATGCTCTTTCCATTTATGATAGGGACAACCAAATATTATGTATAGAGATTTAAGTATGTTTAATGAGTAAGTAAATGGAACCTTTCTCTTAATTTTATTTTATAAATAAGAAATAAAGTTTGTTATAAAAGTTATAAATATTATTTGATTTTTTTTAGGAATGATGTTATATATATATATATATATATATATATAACTTAAAAACAATAAATAGTCCCTGCCGAAGGTGCAAAGGGACTATATCGATCGATAATTCGTTGACTTCATATTAATATGTCATTTGACTATAAATTTTCGCATAATTTGTATTGTTCGTACTATAGAAGTAAAAACATTATATATATATATATATATATATATATATATATATATAGGTCATCGTCTCATTGGAGAATATATTTGAGGTCTTATTGCCAGCTTCGTTGTTCCCAATGTTGTAAATGTGTAGATATCCAAGGATTTGAGCTTAGATGCTCCTTTTTAATTTTTATTACATTTTTACCGAAATGTTTACATACCAAAAGTTCTCAGCATGAACGTTGTTTTTTAATGTTTTTTTATTATTAGTCCATGTCGAATGCGTAGAGGGACTATAGCGATCGCATATTAATATGTCCTTTATTATAATTATTATTAATGCTTTACATATCGAAGGTTTATAGCATTGACACTTTTTTTGAGGTGCTTCAATAGGCCTGACAACTTAAATGTTTACATAGCACGAGGTCCTGAAATATGCCTGACAACTTAAATGTTTGCATACCGCGAGGCCCTTAGACAGCCTAACAACCTTAAATGTTTACCT
The DNA here is from genome assembly GCA_009831015.1 of Picea engelmannii. Classification (NCBI taxonomy): domain Eukaryota; kingdom Viridiplantae; phylum Streptophyta; class Pinopsida; order Pinales; family Pinaceae; genus Picea; species Picea engelmannii. The sequence goes on along the minus strand of WSFP011483655.1, from coordinate 3,988 downwards.
AAATAGGCTTCTCAGAGTACATTTTTCCTCAAATTTTTCCATACAATTTTGCAGTGAATTTGGACAATATTGTTGTCCACCGCTAGTTGAATAGGCATTGTATGTTTCATACTTCTTCTATTTTTGGAATGCAATTTGGTCATCGTTGAAGCTACATACATTGTTTACTGGTTCAGTGGGTGCTTCTTGTTCGTTGGTTCGTTGGTCGTTGCTTGTTGTTATTTGGTTCAACTTTGCAAGGTTGGGGACCTGTGCCTGTGGTTGGACCTGTTGGTGCTTGTTGCTTGTTTTTGTTTACTTCAACTTTGCAGGGTTGGGGTTCTACATTCGCAGTTGGATCTTCTTTTTTTTTTACTTTGCGTGGTCCAGGTGCTGCAGCGACAATTCGACCTGCGCTTCTATCGTTCATCGTTTTGGAGTAAGTTTTGATGCCATAATTTCATTTTCTATTCGTTCTTTGTTGTTCACTATTTTCAGTTTGAAAGTAAGAATGTTTGCTTATTTCTACTAGCGTGCTCGTCATATGTTCCTGGTTCCTTCTGTGCTTCGACTGCAGTTTGGTAATTGTTGGAGATACATATGTTGTTTATTGGTTCGGTGGTTGTTGCTTGTTCGTTGGTTCGTTGGTTCATCGGTTGCTGCTTGTTGTTGTTTGGCTCAAGTTTACGATTTTGGGGCCCTGGGGCTGCAGTTGGGCATGTTCGTGCTTGCTCCCTGGTTTGTTGCTTGTTGTTTTCTTTTTCTTTTTACGTCGGCTTTGCAGGGTTGGGATTCTGCGTCGACAGTTGGAGTTGTTTTTTTTTTTGCACTTTGCGGTGTTTAGGTCTCGCACCCGCGAGTGGACCTGCGGTTCTGTTGTTTGACATGTCTGGAGAAGTCGAGATCTAGTGCATGTTCCATGCCCGCTTGTCCTGTTATTAAATTTTGCTCCAATTCTTTTTCATGGTTCTAGACCATACCTACATGTCTTTTTAAAATGTTATTGTAGAAGAAAAGGATACTGAGATGGTTCTACCAAGAGTGGTGTTTCGTGGATTGCAACTTGCAGTATTCAATTTCTATGTTGTTTGGCATACAACATTGCTAGCACAATCAATGTGTTCTGAAATGGATCACACCATTTACATTTGGACGGAACAATTACCATTCTATGATACTTCAGTGTTGACATGTACAAAATAGTGGCATAAGAAATGATTGGACAACTGCATGTGCAATTACAATTTCCGTTGTCTTTTTGTTAAGATAAAACATGTGCAAAACACACTTATTAACCATATATGGTGAAATGTGCCCATATCACAATACAACCTCTTTATCATGTACACAGACTGGTGTGACCACGATACAATTTTTCTTGAAATATGATATGTGCACCAAAGATACTGCAAAATTATATTTCCATGTCTCAAAGCATATTTGGATACTTTGCTAGAGAAAACCAAAATCATTTAGCGATGGCCATGCAATTTCTTGATATTTTGTGGCTTGTAATATATTTTGGGAAGGAAAAAACTTTATATATTTGCAACCATGGATGGAGAAAAGCAAAGGTTCATGTTTTTAACTATCTTTTATTCTATTCTTTGATTCTCATTTAGTGTATGTACATATTGCTTGTTCTCCACTGTATACCAACTTCCATTCATGTTCATTGTATTTTGTGCGTTCCCACATTCAAACAAACAAAATAGTTGGAGAAAACAAAGGAGTCTTAACTGCAGTGGTGGAAGAGGAGATACAAAGGTACATGCTTGTACTGTTATTTCATATTCTATTGTTTTGTATTTCATTTGTTGTATGTATATGTGTTCACTTAATTTATTCTATGTAGATATTGTGTACCTTTAACATAATAACTTATCTTCATGTCCTTTGTATTTCCTGTGCCGCTATATTGAATAAATTCAAACTCTGTTTATTTATTTTTACATGTATTCCTGCATACTAACTTCCTTCATATCCATTGTATTTTTCCTACATTACTACATTTAAACAAACAGAGTGGTTGGAGAGGACGATGGACTCTTTGGCGCGAATGTAGAGGAGGAGTTACAGAGGTGCATACTTSTACTCTTATTTCATATTCTAGTGTTTAGTATTTCATTTATTGTCTGTGTATTTTTTCTACTTGTTCTACTGCTTTGCACCTTTTTTATTGTATGTATATACTACATATCTTTCTACATAGTAACTTATTCTCATGTGAATTGTATTCTCTTTGTTGCTACATTGAAATAAATAGAAGTGTATTTATTTCTTTTACATGTCTTTCTGCATACTATCTTGCCTTCATGTCCATTGTATGTTCGACGCTGCAACATTGAAAGAAACAACTTGGTTGGACAGGAAGATGAATTCTTATATTCCTGTCACACACCCACTATGGGAACTAAGATTTTCTTTTTCTTTTTGTCTTTTCTTCGAGAGACAGAATCCCCGAATTTCTATGGGGCCTAGCGCAGACCATCCCTTCCCTTATCCTCCTCCATGTGATCATTGGCTATGACCAATGGCCTTACCAAGAAGGCGCTTCCAACTTTCTCGATTCGGGGAATCGCGATGCAAGCGTTCCCCTGTTCTCTGTCTTTCGAAATTCCAAAACCCGAAAGGATCTAACATATCCTTATCTCCTCCCTTGGGTCGCTTGTCATACGACCGATCCTATGACCCAGTGCTAATCCTCTAAATGCTTTCGAGGTTTCGTGATTCGGGGAATCGCGATGCAAGCGTTCCTCCTTTCCCTTTTTCTATCCCCAGGACTCGAAAGCCCGGTATCATCCGGATCTACGGTCCAGATCGTCGGCTTGATCAATGGCCCAGATTAAATCCTGGCATTCTACCTTTCGGGATTTCTGGTGGGGTCTTCATTCCTATTCCTCCGATGTCCAAAACCCCGGTGGCTTTAGACCTTCGCCATGCGTCCCCTACAAATGGATGGTCTAGATTCTTTCGGGACCCAAAATGTCGATTCCCGAGTTTTGACCCTTGATTAACTGCTAGCACCTACCTCCTCCTTCTAGCACATGACTCTTCCCTGTGACCTAGGTCTCATCCACAGAGCCCGTCGGGGTTTCGGGTACCGGGATTTTGCGACTTGCGAAAATGAGGGGTTTTACCCTTTGGTTTCCCAGGTGCCGAAATGCCGAAACCTATTCACACAAAATCGACTCATCCACAGAGCGCATCGGGGTTTCGGGTACCGAGACTTCATGACTTTCAAAAACGAGGGGTCTTACCCTTTGGTTTCTCGGGTGTCGAAATGCCAAAACCTATTCACGCAAAACCGACTCATCCACAGAGCGCGTCGGGGTTTCGGGTACCGGGATTTCGCGACTTGCGAAAACTAGGGGTCTTACCCTTTGGTTTCCCGGGTGTCGAAACGCCTAAACCTATTCATGCAAAACTGACTCATCCACAGAGCGCGTCGGGGTTTCGGGTACCGAGATTTCACGACTTGCGAAAACGAGTGGTCTTACCCTTTGGTTTCCCGGGTGCCGAAACGCCGAAACATGTTCACGCAAAACTGACTCATCCACAAAGCGCGTTGGGGTTTCGGGTACCGAGATTTCACGACTTGTGAAAACGAGGGGTCTTACCCTTTGGTTTCCCGGGTGCCGAAACGCCGAAACCCTGAGAGAACTACTCTCTCTTGTACAAGGTTTCTAGGCTCAGATCACATGATCCTTCAACGGTTTCTTGGGTAATCATCCCTAGGCTTGGTGACCTGACTGAAGATCCTTCCTAATTCACCGAGCTATGAACTTTGTGTCAGGGGTAAAGTAAACTCATGGGTTTACTAAAACGGTAGTCTTTTCAAGGGACTCACTTCGGCTCTGGAATGTGAGGGAACTTCCCGGGAGGAGGTGCCTTCGGGAAATCAAACCAGGACACCGCGTGAGTCAAGTAGATGGGACAAATATTAAGGGAACGGACTCGTATTCTAAACTTATTCATTCTCTACATAAAATGATTATGGTCATATAAG
>ML881385.1:0-11143 GCA_009831015.1 Picea engelmannii | reverse complement strand
TAAGAGGCTTGCAGAGCTAAGTGCAAGTCATTGTAAGGAGTTGTGGAAGGCTTTGTGTTGTAGCGTAAGGAAGAAGGATCTAGCGAGTTGCGTAGATATTATGTCCTATGCGAAGAAGGTTTTTTGGTGGCTCTGTGTTGTAACCGATTGAAGATGCTAATAAAGAAGAAGAGTTGGTGGACATAGCCCCAGGGTGGGGGTGAACCACATAAATTTGTTATTTATGCTTTGTGCTTTGACTTGATTTGTTTATCCCTTCTTTTGCTAAGTGCTTTTGATATATTTAAATATATCTACTTATGCTTTGTGCTTATTAGAGGTGTGTGAATGTTAGATCTGACATGTATGAATATGCTTAGTGCTAATCTACCGGATCTGATCTGTTTTACTATTGCTAAGTGTTGAAATACATTAGATCTAGGTGAATGTTGCGATAATCTGTGCTATCTGCAAAGTATAATAAAGGTTGAATATTGATGAATGATCTATGCTAAGTACTCTATGAGCGATATAATCACATATCTATGTCCCAGCTAAGGTTGCAGACACATGAGTCCTGCAACCACCCCTGCCTCTACCTCGGGTGAGACTTCATCTGCTTCGTAGGTGTTGTCGAAAGGGTCGGTAGTTAGGGATTTATTGGTGCACTTTTGAGCATTGAACCCTGGGTTTTCCCCTATGCCAACACACTTCCTCAGCACACTCTCTCACCTAGAGAGAGTTGCTCACAGGCCTGACAACCTGCCTCTTCTCTCCATCTCCTAAGACAAGCAGGTAACCATCACAACAAAAACTGAGTATGGGCTCTGGTAATGACAGCGAGCCACACCAATCCAGAGAAAACATGGGTAGAAAAGAAAAGGATAAGGTGCGACATGGCTCAAACACTACACAGTCTTGTTGTGCTTCACAGAAAAAATGGTTAGCTTCACAACACGGTGTGCGGGTTTTAGAAGTTGTAGAGATCGACGATGGAGGAAATCATTTGTTGTGTTAAGGTTCTATCTCTGTCTCAGTGCATGCATCAATGCGCTAACTTTCCCACCTAAAAACTCCATGCGTTCAGGTTGACACATGTCTTCCTGAAGCTGCATGAGCTCCACTTAACACTCGTTCCCTTTCCCCGGGATCTTAGGACAACATAAGTTATGACAAAACTTAGCCTCTAGGAAATAATAATATAATATTATTCCTTTAGAGGTAATCCCTCTAGCTTAGACCCTATTCCTAGACACTTAGCCCCTCCCCTTTCCCGAACTAGTGGATCTTAGTCCCCTATAACTCTTTTAATGTGGTCATTTTACATGCATCGATGTAATTTTATTAATGATGTGAGTATTTACATATACAAAATCAAGCTCATTGGCCTTAGCATCTAGTCTCTCTGGCCTAATAAACACATAAGTCTTCCAGCTTATAAACACTTGGCTCACCGGCCTATAAACATAATTACAATTCAGCAGGGGCTCGGCCTTAGGGTGTTACAATCCCCTCCCCTTATTTTTTCATTGTCCTTAGTGCAACTTATTTACACAACAATGACAATATTTCCAAAATATTCAAAAAGATGTGGGTAATCTTCTCGCATAGCATCGTCATGCTCCCATGTTGCGTCCTCGGGACCATACCATGTCCACTGGACTTTTACAATACCTATGGCTCGATTCTGGAGATGCTTTCTTTTTCGGTCCAATATGTGCACCGGATGCACCTGAAAAGCACTTTCTTGCTCCACCTAATTCACATTCCAATCAATAACATGATTAGCATCAGGTATATATTTCTTAAGAAATGAGACATGAAATACATTATGTAAAGGCATAGATGCATGCAACACAATCATATAATCTATTGGACCAATCCTCTCTAGGATTTCAAACTGCCCACAATATTTGGTTGCCAACTTGGGACAGTTTCCCAACTTCAGGGAACTTTTGTTGGCTTTCACCTTCAAGAAAACATGATCCCCTACTTTAAATTCCTTGTGAGTTATGTTCTTATCAGCGTAGATTTTCTGTCTGTCTTGGCCAGCCTTCAAATTTTGTTTAATATTCATCATTTTCTCTTCCATTTCCTTGAGAAACTCTAGCCCAACCATTGCCCTATCATCTAGGTTGTCCCAGCTTACTGGGGTGTTGCACTTTATGCCATAATATGATTCAAACGAGCTCATCTTTAGTGATGCTTGATACCCGTTGTTGTAGAAAAATTCTACCAAGTGTAGATAATCTTCCCATTTAGATGGTTTTTCCATCACATACATCCTTAGCATATCCTCTATCACTCGGTTCACCCTTTTTGTCTTCCCATCAAACTCAGGATGACAAGTTGTGCTAAAGTTCATATTTGTTCCAAACCCTTTGAATAATCCCTTCCAAAACTTTGAGGTAAAATTTGGGTCTCTGTCAGACACAATTGTCTTGGGTATGCCATGCAAGCGTGCTATTTCCCTCATATAAATATCAGCAATGTTAGTTTCCTTGTGAGTAACATTCATGGGAATGAAATGGGCATCTTGTTACTCACTTGATTGCATCTTGTTGCTTGCTTGTTCTGGGAAATCCTATGATGGAATCCATTGTTATAACTTCCCCTTTCTACTCATGAATGGGTAATGGTTGTAGTAAACCAGTTGGGTGTCTATGCTTAGCCTTTACCTTTTGACATTAAAAACATTTGGCAATAAAATCAACAACTTCTTTCTTCATGCCTGGCCAATAATATTGGCTTTTGACAGCTGCAATAGTTTTTTGATAACTTGGGTGCCCATCATAAGGTACATTATGCATTTATCTCAATATCAGGTTTTTCAATTCCTGGGAATTTGGTACATAAATTATTCCCTTGTACATGAGAATTTCATCATTATCTAGCTTATAGTCTTGAATTTTTTTCTGCAAAATACCTTGTTGTAATTTTGCCACTAATTCCTTGTATTGCAAATCTGATTTTGCAAACCCCAAAATTATGTCTTTCAAATCTAATTGTTACATGCTAATGGTTGTAGCATGCAACTCTTGCACTCTTCTGATGAGTGCATCAGCCACTTTGTTCTCTTTCCCCTTGATATGCTTTATATCAAAGTCATATTCACTAAGAAATTCTAACCATTTGCTTTGCTCGGCATTTAGAGTTGGTTGATCAAATAAATATTTCAGACCATTATGGTCTATCCTCGGCTCAAACTTTTTCTCCATGAGGTAGTTCCTCCACTTCCTCAAGGCATGCACTATGCCTGCCAACTCCAAATCATGAGTGGCATAGTGCCTTTCATACTCCTTCAACTTCCTTGATTCATAACATACAACAAACCCATTTTTACTGAGGACTCCACCAAGTCCCTCTTTACATGCATATGTGCATACAATGAAGTCTTCATTTGGATCTGCAATCCTTAAAATTGGAGCACTAGTTAATAATTGCTTCAAGTATTGGAAACACTTTTCACAATCCAATGTCCACTGAAACTTCACACCCTTCTTTTGCAAGGAAGTGATTGGGTGTGAAATCTTTGAGAATCCTTCAATAAATATCCTATAGTAGCGTGCAAGGCCCATGAATGATCTAACCTCTATCACATTCTTTGGCACTGACCATTCTCTAATGGCTTCTATCTTCTCAGGATCCACTGCTATCTCATCCTCTGAAATAATATGCCCCAAATAATGGATTCGATTTTCGTTAAATGAGCACTTGCTCAATTTGGCATATAGATGATACTCTCTTAAAACTTATAACACCATCCTCAAGTGTTTCTCATGATCTTCCTCTATCTTGGAATACAAAAGGATGTCATCCAAAAATACAATGACAAACTTGTCTAAATATCCTCGAAAAACACCATTCATTAAGCACATGAAAATAGCTGGTGCATTTGATAACCCAAATGGCACCACTGTGAACTCATAATGACCATACCTTCTCCTGAAGGTGGTCTTGTTGATGTCTTCCTCTTTAATCCTTACCTTATGGTATCCTGACCTAATATCTATCTTTGAAAATATCCTTGCATCTTTCAATTGATCGAACAGATCATCAATCCTTGGTAGAGGGTACTTGTTCTTTATAGTCACTTTGTTCAACTGTTTGAAATCGATGCAAAATCTCAATGTCCTATATTTTTTCTTCACGAACAAGACTGGGCCCCCCCAAGGTGACACACTTCGGTGTATCTACCCCTTCTTAAGAAGTTCTTCAAGCTGCATTTGCAACTCCTTCGGCTTTGGTGTACTCATTCTGTAAGGATTCTTTGATATCGGAGCTGCCCCAGGTATCAAATTTATAAAGAAATCAATATCTCTCTTTGGGGGTAGTCCTGGTCTCTCTTTGAACACACCTTCAAAATATTCAAGGACTGCATGGTCCTCCAGATTTGGCACCTTATCCTTATGTGCTTCTTCCATATGGGCTGCAATTATTTGACACCCTTTTTAGTAACATTTCTTCAGCTGCAATGCTGAAATTCCTGATGGTCACTGCCCTACGAATTCCCTGCACTTTCCTGTCAGATACCCACTAAAGAAAACAAAAATTTTCATCGAATTCTCGAGGATCAAAAATCCTTGAAATAACTACAAGGGTCTTAGCATAGGCTAGTTCCTTCCTTGTCCACCTCCATGTGATCGTGGGTCACGACCACAGGCCGAACAAGTATGGCGTTCTTTCGCTCTTCGCGACTCAACACTACCAGAGCGTCGAGTCTTTCGACTCTGCAAACCCCGACACGGTGAAGCGTCAAACCCCGATAGGGCTAGCGAGTGGCAAGTTTCCCCCTTGAGGTCTTTTCCACATGACCCTGTCCCGTGTCTACACGCTTAAGCCAGCCAAGCACTTATCGACTTTTCACGATTTGGGGAAATGCGATGCATGACTTCCCTTTGACACTTTTCGCTACTCGCAACCTCGCAGGTTGAAGCATTGAGCGCTCATGCTCTTCTTCTCTGAAATCCCAAGACGCGACAGTCAGTAGTGGTTGACTTCCTCTTCGCACTTCTCGCAACTCGCAACCTCGCGAGTTGGAGTGTTGAGCCTTCATGCTCCTATCTCGCGAATCTCTGTGACGCGAGAAGTCAATAGAGTGTTGACTCCTTTCTGGGCGACATGTGCCCACCTGTCAATCACACGGGCCCCACCTGATGGATGTGCCACATGTTCCCACAAGCCTCGGCTCTCGACATTTTCCGACTTCTACGGTCAAAAGTGACCCCTTCCAATCTCTGAACCCTCGAACTCCCGATATACGATATCTCCACGGAGTTCTAATCCAACGGTCCTCCCATTCCTGGATCCAACAGTTCAGATTTTTCTCCTCACCACTTCGCGCTTCGCAACTTCATGAGTTGGAGAACCCAACGCTTGCACTCTCTTCTTGCGAAACCCTGAGATGTGAGATCCTGAACTCAGACCTCTTCGGGACTGCACTGACCCTAACCGCCTTGCAACTCTGCAAGATCCAATGACTATCGGTTGTTCGCCACTTCTATCTCGAAGTGTCTCCACCATCCATACAGCTTATCCCATGGATGCATCTATGGATTAAATCCCTCGCAACTCAGTGCGATCCAACGGCCCACAACATTTCGACACTTCTCCACGAAGTCTCTCTGCCATCCATTTTTTCTCTCTTCTGCGCGAGTCTGGACGTACTTTTTCGATGACCCAGATCTATTTCACTCCAGCTGATCTAACGAAAGTTGTAGCTCCTCCTTGAAAATGCGCTTCTCTTCCTTATCTTTGGAAGATTTCTTAAGTATCAAAGGTCTCGGCCTTTGCTTCTCCTCTGCAACCTTTGCAGCTAAGGCTCTGTGCACAAAATGGCACTATCCCTCCCGAGCTTCTCTTCTCTAAAATCATGAAAGATTTCCTCGAACTCTGTGATTCCTACAGGATCTGTGTACGTGACCAGGTGCTACCTGCCCCCCCCTCAGATGGACGGTCGTGATTCTCTCGTGACTTTGCCACCCGCAAAGTCGAAAGACTTCCCTCTATGACTCTCGATGTTTGAATCCCCGATATGGGTGATTTTGTGACACGTTTCCTCCCTCCAACGGACGGCTCAGGTTCTTTCACTATTTTGGGACTTCTGATGTTGAGTGCCTAGACTCTCATCCTCCAGACTCTCGAATGTCGAAATCCCTGTATGAACTCCTTCTCGGGACTTTCGCTTCTGTTGTTCTTCGCGTGAGGTTTAAACCTCGTGCAACTCTCGATAGATCCAACGTCTATCAGCTATTTAGACCAAGATCTGACGGCTCAGACCTGTCTCTCCATTTTTTCGTTCCTAAGATGACTGGACACGAATCCACAGTCTAGATTCTTTCATGGACCTTAGGGATCTACGGTCCCGATTTCTTCGCTACTTGCGAAGATAAAGGAAAAAGAGTTAAGGAATTTAATGCCCTCGTTTATTCCTTCAATCTAACGGTCGTGAATAACCGCAGATCTTCTGACATGATCTCATCCATTGATTGATACTTATTCTTTGAATCCTAAAGGGATTCTACAACTTCTGCGCCTCTGCAGATTCTTTGCACACAAAGTGCTACCTCTTCTGAGCTTTCAAAAGGGTGTCTCTATGGGGAGGTTTATTCAGGGTATCACCTAAGATGGATAAGGGTATATATTTCTCGAGAAACGGCTTGAAATATGAATTAATTCAATGTGCATACATACATATAAATCTATTTATAAACATAAGCCATATGTGGCCCTTCCATTATAAGCATGCAACCACCATTTATGAATCAAAACGCTACACAGGCAGTCTTATACTCAAACCATTCATAAAACTGCACAGACTAAGAGCATATATGTCAGCATATAAATTTCACGATGCAAGATGTAAAACACTTATCAGAAATAACACCAAAAGTGAGTGCAACTGCTGAGAGGGGTGCTCATTTCCACCCAACCGTAGGCTCAGCGATTCCGATAGGATTTACCACTAGCCACCCCCGAGCTGAGACCATGATGTTGTGAGACTGCGTCTTTGTTTTCCAGTGACCGAGAATGAGGGTTACTCTCCCCCTTCTCTGCTATCACTCACTCTATATTTTCCAGAGTTCTCTTCCTCCCCTCGTGTCTGCCCCCTTCTCGCTTCTCCCTCGTGCCTTTTTTCTCTTGCAAGGTTTCATGTGGTGCGATTTCCCTCGCATTAGTCAGGACTGATGGCTCTACGGATGGGCGGTTCACCCCCCCCCCATCCCTCATTACTCATGAGGATCCATTTACCTACCAATCCTGGCGAGTCATTTAATTCGGGGCCAGGGAGCCGCTCTTGGTTCTCCGGGCCAGTGAATTCCAAATACGCTATTGGTTTCGGTGGAAGTTAACGCCACCTTTCCAGGTGCCTTCCACCACCTTTCTTCAGCCATCGTGGTCTCTTTTTCAACATATCCCCTCTCAGCAGTCCTGCAATATATATATACATAATATTATTCACATTTTTGGGTTTGCCACAGTTCTTGGCTAGTATAGTTATTTTTACAAACTGGGGGAAACAAGGTGTTACATTTCCTTAGGTTCCCTTCCTCATCCAAGCAAGTAAATTCCTTTTTATGACAGTCTAGGATAGAATGATGTTGGTCCAACCAATCCATCCCAATTAGATAGTCATAGGAACCTAAAGGCAAGAAGTTCAAATCTGCTCTTTTTCTCAGTCCATTCATGTCCATAAGACATGACTTAACCATCTCATTAACTTTTCTTTTGTCTCTAGTATCTAGCTACACCAACCGAGATTTTCCATGCTTGTTTCTTGGAAAATGCAAACTTTCCACCATCTTAGGATCTATATAACTATTACTAGCTCTTGAATCAATTAAAATAGTAATGGTTTGGTTGTTTATCATACCTTCCACCTCAATCATATGTGACTTATACTTTGCTTGCTTGTTGTCCAGGGATGCATAGATCCTTGGTACATTTATGCCCATGTCCTCCATTGTTTCATCTCATTGTACATTGTGAAAATTCCTCACTTTTTCACCTCTGTGAGGATGATCTCTAAACATATGATCTCCTTTACAACCCCGACATTGAATAGGTGGTTGCCTTGGCCTTTGACCCCCTGTCTCAATCATTCTGGGTTCTCTAGAAGTTGGTTGTTCCTAAGGATTATTTCTAAAGAATGGTGGCTTAGTTCCCTTCTTCCTATGATCCATATTGTATTTCTTCTTGTCTTCCCAAGCTTTTTGGAAAGTTGGCCTTGATTTTTGTTGATCATATAGGCAATTAGCTCGCCTTATAGTCTCCTCCAATGTTTTGGGATCATCATATTGTATTTTTTCACTGATGAATGATGGAAAACCACTCAAATACCTCTTAATCTTAACTGTCTCATCCTTGATGAAAGAAACATACTTCATCAATTCTAAAAACCATATTTCATATTCATCTATTGTCATACTCCCAAGCTTGAGTTCAAAGAACTCTTTCATTTTCTTGTCATAGTATCTCTTAGTCAAGTATTTCTTTTTGAAATATTTCTTCAATTCCCTCCAAGTAACATTTTTCTTTTTAATGTGTTGCACCTACACAAGATGATCCCACCACATGGATGTCTTTCCTTTAAGTTGATATATGGAAATTCTTCCTTCTGCATGAGAAGAATAATTGTGCAATTGAAAATACTTTCTCATGCCCAGAAGTTATGTCTCTGCATCTTCATCCTTCTTGTGCTCAACGTCAAATGTAGGAGGTTTTATTTTGTTCATTTCTCCTTATAGCTCATCCACCCCAGACCTCTTATTCTCCCTGACAATGGATGGACTTGAGCTACTGTGTTCTCTCTTATTGGAATGCCTCGGGGAGTGACGGTGATGTTTTCTAACACTTCATGTTCTTCTTTTCTCATCAGGAGACCTGTGACTTCTTGATTTGCTTGAGCCACTCTCCTTATCTAATTTATTTTATATTATTTCCATTCTCTACATCAACTTCATGTTGAATTTTTTTTGTTTCTCCTTGGCTCTCTTAAGCCTTTCATTATCTGCCTGGTGAATTTGGATATATTTTTACAAATTTTTTAATGAATTTCCTCATGCCCACGTCTGTATCTATCTCTTCTCCATGCCCATTGGAGTTTGATCCTTCAATTCCCAAATGGGCATCCATTCCTCTTACTTCATCATCCTAACTATAAGCTTTGTGTGCCTCCTCCATTTCTCTACACTATGGAGCAATTCGGTTCGGTTCTGACAATTATTAACTCTGCAAAATGTGCAGACAACCGAAATTTGTCAGGTTACTTGAATTAATAATTTTCCCAAATAAATTAAACAATTTGATTCAACAAAAGAATATCAGACTCAATTTTCAGCGGGTCTTGGTCGATCGAGAACCTCTCAGGCTTCTATCTCTAGGCCCAGCTCTGTTCTGCAAAAAAAATTGGGCGCTAGCCCCTTTTTCTTCAGCCCTTGGTTCGCATGTGACCACGACTGTGACCTAGTGCTAATTATTTGGGCACTTATCTAGAGCCTTGAAACTTCGAGGCTCTAAAGCTTCAAAGGTTTACCTTTCTGCACCTCACAAACATCACAGAACAACGAACTGTCGAACATGCGAGGAAAGATGGATCTATGGTCCACATTCCTTGCTTAGATCTATGGTGGATATGAGCTTCGGGGACTCTGGGCTTTGGCAGTTTCCAAAGAAATTCCCAACAAATCTCTCGGAGTGTCGAATTTGTGAACTCGCGAAGCGGGGTGGATCAATAGTCCACACCTTCCCAGGATCAACTGACTGATATTTACTATGGAACTTCGGGCTTCGAGGCTTCAAGGCCCTAGGAATTCAGAGCTTCGGTGCTCTGGAACATCTGAGGACTTCACATCTTCACACCCTAAAACTCTCGAACCACAAATCTCCAAATACTTCCACGTCATCCCTGGTGATGTCATTACATCACGTTATTTTGGAGCTATGAAACTTTGGAAATTTCTTCCTCCCATTCAATCATGAACCATTTCTTCAAGAATTTCAAGTCTCTGGACTTCACGATCTAGCGCCATGAGTCCACTGTGACCATCAGGGGCCCAACCATCCATTCTCGAGAGGAGGCCATGTGGAAAAATATTATAAGTGGACACATGGCCCAATCAGACGGGTGACACGTGTCACGTTCTAACTGGAATTTCTATCTTAAAAAGGTTCTTAACTCACTGACATGTGGCACACATCCCATGTGTCCACGTCATCCCTGGTGACATCAGCAGGCCACGTCACTTCAAGACTCTAGGCTTTGGCAGTTTTTACACTTGCACACTCCAATTCTCCTAAACGCCAAACTCCCGAACTTACTTACCTTCCAAGGTCCACATAGTACAGCTGTCAAAATATAAGGTGGTGGCATGTGGCATGTATAGGAAAGGTCCACATCACTACTAGAGACATCATCGTGTCACGCCACTTCTGTTCTTTTGCTTCGGGACTTCGGGCTTCAGTGGTTTTTACACTTATAACCCATAAACTTCATTGAAGTCATGAAGTCCAAATGACTTGGAGGTTAACCTTCATGCACTTTTCTCCATATCTGACGGTTGCGAAGAATCCTTCTTCTCTTGAACAAATCCTACGTCCTAACACCATGGTTGTTGTGGCTCCTTTCTCTGTGGCCATTTCTTAAACCAGTATACCTCCTGTGCTTCTGAACTTAGTCCAAGTGTTCTCTCAACGCCCTTATGGCACTCTGTACATCAAAATTCTCTAGACTTTTTACTCTAAATTCCTCGTTCATGGCCCATCTAGGTTCAGTGTTGAAACCATGGGATCTGACCTTGAATTTTGTCCATTTCGACAACAATTATTTTCTAAAACTTTTTCTTCAACTTCCACTAACATGGCCCATCCAGGCTTAGTGTTGAAACCATGGCTCTGATACCAATTTGTGACGTCCCCAACCATCAACCTCTATCGGGTAACGCTACCTAATCAATTGTATCTTTTATTTTCTTCTCTGATACCAATTTGTGACATACCCGACCTTAAACCAACAGGTCAATCCATGCCACCGAATAAATTTCATGCTTTGATACCATATATATTTATATACATATCTATCTAATGCAATTTAAACAGTTATAGAATTATGTTCATATACTTATTCATGCGGAAACAACATTAAAACATACATGCAATATATACA
>WSFP011483645.1:0-15793 GCA_009831015.1 Picea engelmannii | reverse complement strand
GTGACTATATTTGAATGGAGTACTACCATGCTAGTATGCATTAAGAGACAATTCACATAGTGTCGTAGGTGTACAAACAAGAAGTTAGGGTTTGGTACCGTTCTATGCTCCTTTTTCTTCGAGAGGGTGTCCAGTCTCAGCCCAAGAGAGATAGTACGGGGGCATATTGCCTCCTTCCCAGGATTCTGTAGGTAATCAATCTTACTTCCTAGACAGGGTGGAGGAAGGACCTAGGAGGTCTTCGACAATAAATTTTTTGAATGGTGGGCCCATCAAATCCTAGTCATAGAGGACTATCCCTATCCAAGGATTAATTTTCTTAGAGATCTTGACATGCCCATGCCCCCTGGAAAGGAGCGTGGAGAGATAAGTAATATACATTTTTTATAGTTATTAAATTTATAATTTATATATATACCATTTTTATGTGTGCGTCAAAGTACTAACTTACAAATATGTTATGTATAGATATGGGACTCGTTCAACTGGTATACTTCGCCAGGACAGACGTTGTCCCAAGACCAATAGTAGTAGGAGGAATGGAACCTACAGGAGGACCCCCAACCAGAGAGGCTGATAGAATCCTATGACGAGTAGAGAGTAACCTCACTGCTCTCACTTGTGCATTTCCTATGAATGAGATCAAGGTTATCCCCCCATATATGCAACCACATGTAGTAGGGGTGACTTAGAATACTTATGTGTCGAGGGCACTTTTTGTAGTATGTATTTTCAGGGCTTTAGCCCAACGATGTATACCAACTATTTCTTAGGCTTTTGATCCCACTTTGTACTCATGACACTATTTTTGGACATATATATATATAGATCTTTTATGTTTTATGGATGAAATTTTTACAATTGTATTTACATGTGTATGTGTGTGTTTGACTTTTACATGTGATAAACATGCCAATCTAAAACTTGATTAGCTAGAGTATCGGTTAAATGATTAAATCTACTAGGAACATGAATAGAAGTAATATAATCAAAATATTTTTCTAAGAGACGTACCCTAAGGAATCATCGGTGAAGAGTGGTATCATAAATGCAATAAATACCATTTAACTAGGACACAACTAGTTGAGCATCTAAGTAAACCCAGAGGCGAGAAATACAATGTGACAAGGCATCATGTAGCAATTCTATTATTGCACTATACGCAACAACATTATTGGTTTCTTTGCCTAGAAAAATACCTCCAAAAGATAGCAACTGACTCCTAGGTGTGAAAATCACCCAGGCTACAGAAGTGAGCATGTGTGTGTGTTAGTTGGCGTCATCCATGAGTCCAACATAAAATTTTGATTCACATGACATCTGCCACAGTGAAAATATAACATAATAACTACATGTCCAAAAAACAAAAATACAAACATGTATAAAAAACTATACATATATACAAGAAGCCACACCTAGGTGACCTGGCTAAGTGAAATACTTCTTAAGGTAGAGCTCATTTTTAGGCTTCTCTAAGGCATTCCCATAGAAATAAACCAAATGATAAGAACCATTCTCCAAGACCTCTTTCACAATGAAAGGTCTGAACCACATGGGTTTGAACTTGCCTTCCCCCAAGGGATCTTTTTCTTGGTTGTAGACCAGGACAAGATCGTCTTTAGAGAAAATATGAGGGTGAAAACACTGATCGTATTGACACTTGAGTCATTTCTTATGAGCCTCGTTATTCAAGGCTACATCGATGCTACTCATCGAGCTGCTCAAGATATAGAAGGCATTCTTCAAGCGGTGTAGTGTCGGGAAACAACTCCACTATTAACTTCAGAGAAGGGATTTGACACTCAATGGGAAGGAATGCATCTAGTCCATAGACGAGTTGAAAAGGTGAAAAACCGATTGCAATCTTCATTGATGTTAAATAATCCCACAGTGATGAATATAACATCAAATGCCAATTTGACTTGGCTGAATTGATCATTCGTTGAAGAATAGTTTTAAGAGACTTATTCACAGCTTCAACCTGACCATTCGCTTGCGGGTGATAGGGTGATGAATATTCTTGTTTAAACCCAATATTTGATGTTAATTCAGTCATCATTTTTTTCTGAAAGTGACTACCATGGTCAGTGACAATCTCCTTCGGGATACCGAATCTAGCTACAATCTGACTGAAAACAAAAAGGGAAGCAATTTCCCCGTCATTGTCAAATGTCGACATAGCTTCGACCCACTTAGTGAAGTAGTCAAATTATACAATGATATATCGGCACCCCCTAGAAGAAGTCAGGTGACATGTAGTGAAATCAATCCCCCACTTGGTGAAGGGACCGACATCAATAACCAATAACATAGGAGCAGAGTTTTCCTAAACAAGCTTCACTTCTCCATGAGTAAGACATCGTCGAAGAATGTAATCTACACCTCAACAATACAAAGTGTCATCGAGGATGAGATAGTTTCGCGCTTGGTGTCGTATTCATCAACGTTCATCGCAAGAATTAGAAGCGGGGCACTTCAAAGTTTGAAGATACACAAGTATATGTCCATACCAAGGGTCCAAATATTCTATGAGAAAAAGATCTTCATTGATAGGTGACTCTTCAGGTGAAATATCACCACTTTCGACTGACAGTTCTGAGATTAACTCAACGAAGACCATGGACTTTTTAGACTTCTCCCAAATGAAATCCAAGTCAAATTCTTGGAGGATAAATTTCCACCGACTAATTTTTCCGCTGATGACATGTCGCATTAATGCATATTGAAAAGGATTAACGATGGAAAAGACAACGGTATTGAGAAGTAATATATAGTGACAGAACCGTTGGACAACATGAATGACTTCCAAAGAGAGTTTATCAACATGAAAATAGTTGATCTCCAGTCCAACTAGGCCTCGAATGAGATAATAGATAACATGCTCATAGAGCACATCATCCTCTTGTACCAAGACCATGCCGATTGTGGAATCTGTTGTAGCCTTATATAAAAAAAAATCGTTGCCATAATAAATTGGTATGATCAGAGGGGTAGACATCAAAGTGTGTTTCAATTCATCAAAGGAGCATTGATCTGATTCATCCCAACATAATGGGACTCCCTTTTTTAAAAGATGCATCAACCCTTTCATAATATCGACATAATTAGCAACAAAACGACAAAAAAAATTGATTTCCCCTATAAACTTTGAAGCTGGGGTATTGCACGTGGGGGAGGAAATTGAACTATTTACTCAACCCTAAGAGGATATACCATGATCCATTTTGTTGAAACGTTGAAACCTAATAAACGACCATATGTCACACAAAAACTGCACTTATTTGGATTCAAGCGAATCCGATAGTAACAACACTGCTCAAATATTAGTCGTAAATGGGGAGGATGATCGGATATCTTGCGAGAACGTGATGCTAGATCATCTAGGTACGCCTCGACTATGTGTTTGAGGTCATGAAAATAAAATGATATGGCCTGCTGAAAAGTAGTTCCAACATTCTTCGGGCCAAAAGTCATTTTCCAATAAGAAAAATTACCCCAAGGACAAATAAAAGATGTTTTATGTTAGTCCTTGGATTCGATTTGAATTTGATTATATCCCGAAAAATTGTCCATGAAAGAAAAGACTTCGCAACCCGCACACTCGTTGACAATCTGGTCAATAAACGGGGTTGGAAAATTGTCTTTCGGGCAAGCTTTGTTCAAATCGCAGAAATCCATACAAACACGAATCATGCCTTTCTTCTTGTTGACAAGAACCGGATTTGATACCCATTCATTTAATTGCACGGGGTAGATGAAACCAACTTTTAGTATTTTCTGCACCTCAACTTTTATTGCTGCGAATTTTTGAGGATTGACCGGGTGAAGCTTCTGTTGGACTGGTTTAACATCAAGGTAAGTCATGAATTTGTGTTCGACAATTAGTGGGTCTATTCCTGGCATATCCTCATAAGACCAGTCAAAAACTTCACGGAACTATTTAAACAACTTCGTGTAGATTCAAATCTCTTCGGGGGAGCAATCCGCTTAGATGAAGACATTCTCCACGATGCCATGGGTTTTGGAGATGTCGATAGGAATCATTGAAATGATACTTTCCATGTTTCCCTCTATGTATAATTCGTGCATATCCCGAGGTTCAATAGAACAAGGGATATCTCCATTCATGGTCGTACTAAACTCTCATGCCTCTATTATTCTAAACTCGAGAAGAAAATAGATCTATGGTGAATATCATCCCAAGGTATTTCGAGACTAGTCATTTCCTCCAAAATCAACTTGTCAGAGGTAAATGTTAAGTCCAAAGAGTCCTGAATGAGGAGAGATTCTTGAGCCCAAATAGGATCAAGAACTGGGTCTATCTCTTGTAGGGAAGCCGGATCGGGGTTGGTCGAGGCTTGTCGGACAACACTGTATGCAACCTCAACAATGGATAAGGGCATGGCCATGCCAAGGTTCCCTATCCCTTCCATTGAAGCCAATGGGAAAGGTAAAGTCCACGAGTCGTGAAAGTAGCTCATTTTAAAAGACAACACTTGAAAAATTGCATCCTTCGTTCAGTCGACATCTAGCCAAAAGTTCCCATAAATGAAGGAAAAAATATGACACCTAAATTGACAGTGTCTAGCTGCGGGTTATCAATCATTGGGACCATGGAAGCCCAAGATGAAGGGTTGGGATGAGAGAAGGACAACTGGTCGATGATTATAATCCGACATTCATGTAGAAAGCATAAGACCCCAAAAACAGTGGCTACAACCGCATGCATTGTGTAAGTCCAACTTTGTCTTAACAAAAGATTGTTGTCGAGAGGTGGATCGACTACTTCAACCTAGACACACACAATATTACCCTCCAATTGCACGGGAAAAAAGGGAATTATACCATGTGGTCTGGACAATCGACTGTAAAAATCCATAAGCAACATAGGTGACATAGACAAATCAGGTTGGCCAATGGCCCTCCAACATGCAAATGACATCACACAATTAGAGGCCCCCTCATCAAGCACCGTACGGAAAATATTATGTGTCAACAATTTCATGGTGTATCCCACTACTATTTGAAAGGAGACATGGTGAGGAAGATGAGTTTTAAGGTCAGTTGGATAAAAAATGATCATTCCCGAGTTACTAGATTTTGTCACTCCCAAGGCAGACAACAAATATTTCCTTTATGAGGGGTGAATCTGGAGAACCTGTAGAGCAGACATTGTTCAAAGGCTATGTTATAGATACTCCATAATGGAGTAATTCTAAGCAACCCTTGTTTTTGGGTTGTGTGGAGCCTTCTTAAACGCACCTTTGGGGATGCAAGTCATTGCTTCTCCCATTGTCTTCTCAATTTGAAGAGGATTTGATGAGATGGAGACCTCTTTTCCCTTCTCAACAGATTTCGTCGTCTCGTAGTCATGATTCTTGGTTGATAAATGAGCATCGGTGTTCATCATGTAAATGTATGTAGCCAGGTTTTTTGGATTAGGTGTGGGGGGTCCCTGACTACTCCCAAGCGCACTAGTGGATGTAGAAGCTTGAGCCATATTTTTCCCTTGTGGAAAAGGGTTTGTCAACAAATCAGGTTGTTGTTGTGCCAATAGCTTATGGGATTTTATAAGTCGAGGGCATAGGTGAGTTAAGTGGTCATTCGTGAAAATATTTCACAGAAACTTCACCTTCCTCTTCTTAGTTTTTCCCTTGACAACATTATTAGCAGCCTTTTTATCCACTTTACCCTTATTTTTTATATTTCTTCTTTCCCTCAATTTATTGGTTATCCTTGGGAGTTTTCGATTGCACACTATGTACATCCGGCATCTGGGTTGCAGGGGCAGCCGAAATAGGAGTTTGGCTAGACATAGTCTGTTGAATCGATAACTGTTGTAATTGATTAGAAAACAGATATGTGGACTTGATTTATGTTGAGCCCACTATGCCATCAGCTTGGGGCCTGAAATTTTGTTTGTCCTTATAAAGAGTTGACCATGGTGCATCAGGTAATATCTCATAAAGCATGCCATACTAAGATTAAATCAGTTCTAGTTCTTGGGCTCTCATAATATCCTCTTCTTCAAAAAACACTATGGACGTTGCTACATCTTTGGATACACAAGGCACCAAAGACTTTAAGAACCACTCAAGAAAAAATGAAAGAGGGACCTTGACCTTAATCAAGATCTTTTTTTGCCTCCATTCACGGATATGATTAAAAATGTGGTCGAATTTAGTCTGCTCGAAGTTTTCCAGCAACTCGATGTCGACATCATATCTCACTGGCAACAGGAAATGGTTTAATAAAACCATAGTCAGGTCATTAAAGTAAGAGTACTTCAAGTTGTTGGGCTCGATATACCAATTTGTTGCACCCCCTATAAGAGTGCGTTGAAACAGGCACAACTGAATGGAGTCATCCTTCAACAAGTTGGATGAGCACCACAATTGAAAAGTAGTCATGTGATCACTTGGATATTCGCCAAGATTTCCATCAAAATTAGGGATTTTAGAAGGAAAATTAGTCGGCATGGGGGGCCAACGCGGATCATGACATATTGGGTCATTTAACAATATCGATAAGTCTGGAAAATGCAAGGTTTCCAGGAAGGGTAGTTTTGGTTGTGGAGTATTTACATGAAAAGATGGGCCTTGATTTTGACTGGCACCAGGTTTCCAGGAAAATTTGGATTGTTGGCTAGGGTTTTGGTAGAAAATTTGGCCCTAACCAACAAAAAAAACCTGTGTTTGTTGTTGTATCATCAACTGAATCTCAAAGATAGATGACATATCTTGTGCATGGATTTCTCCATGTGAAGTGTTCCAAGGACCTTGGTTGCGGATGTCGCTAATTGTTCCTCCTAGCATAGGTATTGAACCTTTCCCAGGGTTC
The DNA here is from genome assembly GCA_009831015.1 of Picea engelmannii. Classification (NCBI taxonomy): domain Eukaryota; kingdom Viridiplantae; phylum Streptophyta; class Pinopsida; order Pinales; family Pinaceae; genus Picea; species Picea engelmannii. The sequence continues at coordinate 8,953 of WSFP011483645.1, read as the reverse complement.
CACATGGTGTGGTAGGGGTTTCCCATGATCAACATCCTTTGTGAAGGAAATGGGCCCTACCAAGGATTACAAAGACTTTGTGTGGAGTACACTTCTGTCATCACTCCCTGTGAAGGAATGGGACCTTGCACAAGGTTTTGTTGACCAAAGTTGGGGTTTCCCCTAACTAAGAAAGAAAATGAAGAAAATGATTTATTTCCAAACGCACCGAACAAATAGAACGACATAGATCCCACCTGCATCATGTAGGATGAAGGCCCAAACTACCTCCACTGAACAAACTATAGTTAGCGTTAGGACCGATCGACTTCTTAAGCATGCCACCGAGCGAAGGGGACAACAGAGGTATATGACCCCCACCGTAAGGGATAGCATTGAACGGGGCAGTGGTTCCCTCAGCATATTCTTGCAAGGGATAATTGGAGCTCCCTACCCCAGACCCATGGTCTGTGTTAGAAAAACAGGATCGTGGAGTAATAAAATAAAACAAATGCATAAATAAAACACAGAAGATACACAATACAATAGAGACACAGATATATGTGTTTCACCAAGTGTGGACTATGTCCACCAGATAAATTTCCAGGTTCTTCCTTTATTATTATCCAATAAAATGAAGGGATACAACTTACAACAAACCCGTTGTAACTTCCTCTTCTTTCTCTCACAATCTCCTCTCTTAGAATAGAATATTCCCAATGATACATAGCCACAATACATTTCCCTCATAAAAGAGGATTTCCTTCTAGGGAAAAAAACCTTAACATAACTTCTACTGTCATATATGCGACCTTATAATGAATGGTCCAGATTTACAATGAAACTACAATATACATTTACAAGGTAATTTTTCCTTTGGGGGCTTCTCCCCTGAACCCCTTCCGGGGGCCCGCTTTCCCTCGGACCCCACAGAGGGGGTAACCCCCCTCTACAATCCCTCATATGGAGGAGTGTACATTCTTTCAGGGTGTAAATTCTTCATGGGGTATAAACACAGCTAAAAACAAAGACCTCTAAATCATAAACATAATCAAGCTCCACAACAAACAATATCCCACTTGGAGACTGATCTCAACAACTCCACCGTTGTTGTATCTACTAGAATATGAACCTTCTTGGACCTGGAAAATTTCTCATCTTCACCTTCATGCTTGAATACCAACTGAAATTGAGCAGGAACATACTTTCTCCCTAGTTACTCCCTTCGTTAACATGTCTGCAGGATTTCAACTAGTGTGTATCGTTTCCAAATTCAAATTTCCATCTTCCAAGACGAATCGTATGAAATGGTACTTGAGTTGTATATGCTTATTATTTGAATGGAAGGTTGAGTTCTTTTCAAGATGAATGGCACTCTCACTATCACAGTACAACCTGTTTTTCTCTTGCTTCTTTCGCAATTCCTCCATAAACCTCTGTAATCAAATCATCTCTTTACTAGCCTCTGTAGCAGCAACATACTCTGCCTCTTTTGTTGAAAGTGAAACAACCTTTTACAGTTTTGAAATCCAACTTACTTTTGTTCCACCTATAGTAAAAACATACCCTGCGATGCTCCTCCTGTTGTCTTTATCACCTGCCTTATTTGAATCAACATATCCCTATAGAATAGTGTATGAACCTCCAAAGCATAATGCATGAGTAGCACTACCTCTCAAATACCTGAGAATCCACTTTAATTCATCCTAATGTTCATTACCTGGATTGTGCATATACCTGCTCACAACTCCCACTGCATGTGCAATATATGGTCTTGTGCAAACCATCACATACATCAAGTTTCCAACTGTTGATGAATAAGGGACCCTGGACATGTATACTATATCCTCCTTTTTTGGGGGACACATTTCCTTAGTTAATTTGAAATGGCTAGCCAAAGGTGTACTAATTGGTTTTGCATTATGCATTCTAAACCTCTCCAACACCTTCTCTATGTACTCACCCTAAGACAATGTCAATTTGCGATTTTTCTTGTCTCTTGTTATTCTCATACCAAGGATTTTCTTTGCATCACCCAAATCCTTCATTGAAATTGAATTATATAATTTCTTCTTGAGCACATTTATATCCTACATATCATACCCTGCAATAAGCATGTCATCTACATACAATAGAAAGATAATACAACTTCCATTTTCTATCCTTTTAAAATAAACACAATGATCAAAATGGCATCTATTATAACCTTGTTTTGCCATAAACCTGTCAAACTTCAAATACCACTGCCTTGGAGCTTGCTTTAGGCCATACAATCTCTTCTTCAACCAGCATACCAAATTCTCCTTCCCTTTGACCTCATACCCTTGTGGTTGCTGCATATAAATCTCTTCCTCCAAATCCCCATAGAGAAAAGTTGTTTTTACATCTAGCTATTCAAGATGAAAATATTCTACTGCCACAAGACTTAAAATAGTCCTAATTGAAGTCATTTTAACAACATGAGAAAATATTTCATCAAAATATATACATTTCTTTTGTGGAAACCCCTTTACAACAAGTCTAGCCTTGTACCGCTTTTTTCCTCCATCTTCTTCCTTCAATTTGTAAACCCATTTATTTTGCAATGCTCTTTTTCCTACAGGAAACTGAACCAAGTCCCAACTTTGGTTATTTACCAGGGAATCCATTTCCTCTTTCATTCCTTTCTCCCACTTATTTTTAGTGTCTACCTGCATTTCCACTTCATAACATTCTGGTTCATCGGAATCAGTCAACAATAAATAATACAATGGAGAGTATCGTTTAGGGGGTCTAATTATCCTGGTAGATCTTCTAAAAACACTTACAGGAGTTTGAGGTACCTATTGATCTTGTTGTTGTACATTTTGATTTTCTGGTACCTTTGGAGTTTCTTTTCCAGTGATCTCATTAAGCATTGTGTATTCTGATTTTTATTTTTCCTGTTTCTCTCCCTGCAACTGATATTTGTACATGACCTTCTCATTGAATATGACATCTCTACTCCTAATGATTTTGTTATTTTCATAATCCCATAAGTGATAACCAGAATCATTAACACTATATCCAATAAAGGTACACTTCTTAGATTTTTCCTCAAGCTTTGTTCTATTTTCTTTATCAATATGGACAAATTATTCACAACCGAAAGTCTTCAAAAAGGAATATTTTACCTTTTTACCTGTCCATGCCTCCTCTGGAATTCTACCATCCATATATCTTGAAGGTGCTCTGTTTATTAAGTAAACAACAGTATCTACAACAACTTCCAAGAACTGTAAGGGAAAACCATCATGCAATCCCATACTCCTTGCACGCTCCATGATTGTCTTATTCATCCTTTCTGACACACCATTTTCTTGTGGTTTTCCTGGAACTGTCTTCTCTCTATGAATCCCATGGTATGAACAATAATCATCAAAATCCTTTATGCAATATTCACCTTCATTTTCTGATCTAAGACACTTCAACCTTTTTCCTGTCTCATTCTCAACCAAAGCTTTCCATTTATTAAAAGTATAAAAAACATCAGATTTTTGTCAAATGAAATAAACCCAATTTTTTCTAGTTGCATCATCAATAAAAGTAACATAATAATGAGAGCCACCAAGAGATGACACCCGAGATGGTCCCCATATATCTGTATGCACAAGCTCTAACCTTTCACTGTTCTTTTCTTTTCCGACTCTGAGAAATCTAAATCTCTTCTATTTTCCATAAACACAATTGATCCAGGTGGATACCGGTGGCTACCCACCATTTCCAACTAGCTCAAAACAATTTTCTGACAATTTTGACAATTTACTATTTTTAGCAGTTTTAACTTTCGAGGCCATTTTGAGGGCCTAAATGAAGGCTTTTCAAGATTGAGCTTCTCAATGATAGGTGAAGGAAATACTGATCCTCCAAAATGAATCTCCTATATGATACCTTTCCAACGGGCTATCATACGCCTAAAATGGAGATCGTATGCAAAAGTTACGACCCTGAGAAGTTAATGTACTAACTTACACAAATGGGGCCCACATGACTTTTGGCGCTTCATCTCCTAGGGTTAGGTTTTTGGATGTCTAGGGTTTTTAGCATTCCTTTTTATTGTAAAAATTCCTTCAGAGCCTCATTTTAATGATTTTCTTATGAATGAGCACAACCGTCACATCTCTTCTTAGAGATAAGCCACCACCATTCCAACAAGCTTGTTTCCGTTGCATTTTACAGTTTCATCTTATTTCCTTATTGAATAGAAAACTAGTTTTACTGTATCTCTATTATTTTGTGTTAAGTACCTGTTGATAATTTGTATTCATTTTGTTCCGCTCATAAAATCTGGATCAGTGGTATCATAGTGGTATGCTCCTTGTCATCTTAATGAATGTCCCCAATGAGGTCAAAGTACAAAGAGTTGGGTCTCGAGATTGTTTCTCTTGAGGACAAAAGCTCTCGCATGCCCAAGCGACCTCTCATGGCAGGAGAAAAGAGAGATGATGGGACAAGAGATTGTTTCAAACCATTTATTGAGGAATCCCTCACTCAACAAAGGAACGAGATGATGGATAGTTTCGTGCAAATCCTTCGGCGGCTACCAACAGACGATGTATCTTCTTCGAGAGGAGGCGCCACCCCCTTCAAGGTACAAATAAATTTTGATATTCCTATATTTGAATATCAGATAGATGCAGATGTTGTAGACAAGTGGTTGAATTTACTACAAGGGTATTTTTCTATCCATAATTTTTCGAATATAGAAAATATTACCTTTGCACTCCTCAAAGCCATTCCCCATGTCAAAGATTGGTGGGAAACCTTCTGTGAAAAAAAGGAAACATAGGAACCCTCATTATTTACAGTCATGGCCACCTGGTAATCCTTCAGGGATGTTATTAAGGAACAATACTACCTTGTCTGAAGTTATGATGACTTGTATACCAAATGGACCACACTGCGACAAGAAAGAAACTAGGCAGTGCCATATTTCACAAATATTTTCCATACCTTGCGCACCAAGCTGGGTATCAAATATTTATAATGACATATGGTGCTCAATTATCATGGTGATCTGTATATATACATCTATACTAAAATGGAATTTATGGACATCTCATCCTTGGGCGCGACCTACCGATATGTCGTCAAAATCGAGCAGAAGCTCAAACAAAAGACGCGAAAATTTGGGCCTGGGAACCCCTCACAACAAAATCCAGGAAAGGGTGGTGCCAAACCATAGAGAAAAGGACAAAGAAAATATGGACAATATCAGGACAACCAATCCAAGCTGCAAGAAAATAAAGACATCAAAAAGACAAAGAAAGATATCGGGAAGTGGTGTGACTTACATAAGAGCCCTTGGCATAACACTGCTGACTGCTGCTCAAAGTAGTTGCTGGTGGCTGAAGTGAAAGACTTTGAATCAGATGGGGGTTTTGACTTTGAGCCAGAACTAGAAAGGGGAAGACATATCATTGATGCAAAACCTAATGCCACTATTGCTACCACCAAGATCCAACCTGGTGAACCAGATGAGCCATAAGAAGGCATGCACCTCTTCCATTCACAGATGTGGGTAAAAGGAACCCCGCTACACTTCATCATTGATAATGGTAGCCAGAAGAACATCATCTTAGCAGAGGTCATCAAGCATCTAGCCCTGTTGAAAACAACGCACCCACAACCCTACACCATTATATGGCTTCGCCAAGGAAATGATCTCCACGTCAGCCAATAGTGCCAACTGTCGTACAACATCAAGCCCTTCAAAGACAAGGTATTGTGTGATTTTTCTCCTCTCGAAGTTTGTGATGTTCTCTTGGGACAACCGTATTTAAGGAAACTTGATGTTGTATGTGAGTCTAGGCCTTATAGTGTTATTATTACTTTGAATAGGAAATTTTACAGGATACCTAAGGCAGTCCCACCTAGTGTTATTTCCTTGATCTCTACTAAGAAATGCAGGAAGGTCATCTCTCAGATGGGGAAGTTTGTCTTCTTCTTGATTCACTCTCATAATAAGAGAAATATCATAGCCACATCCAGGGTCTTTGTGACTGACCTATCCACACAGTAGAAGAAAGTAGATAAGGTCGTGGAAGAATACTCGGATATCTTCTCCTCACATACTGGGGTACCTCTGCACTGCCAGGTCAAGCACCCCATCGATCTGACCCCTGGTGCATCGTTTCCCAATGGTCTGGTCTATCGCCACTCTTTGTTAGATAATGAAGAGATCAAGCGATAGATACAAGAAATTCTCCATAAGGGGCACATCTTTCCCAACTCATCACCTTGCGGGAGCCCAATTATGATGGTATAGAAGAAAGATGGAACTTGGTGACTCTGCATTGATTACTAGGCTCTGAATAAAATCACAGTCCTAAACCAGTACCCAATTCCCCAAATCGACGACCTCCTTGATCAACTCACAGGGGCCAAATACTTCAGTAAGATTGATCTGAAGTCTGGCTACCACTAGGTTCCGATAGAACATACAGATGTATGGAAGATGACCTTAAAGTCAAAGCAAGGCCTTTTTGAATGGTTGGTCATGCCCTTTGGTTTGACAAATGCACCAACCACTTTCATGAGGTTGATGGATGATATCTTGCGACCATTCACCAATAATTTTGTAGTGGTGTATCTGGATGACACTCTCATTTACAACAAGACTTGGGTTGAACACTTACAGGATATTTAACAAGTTCTGCACCCCCTGTGATAGCACAAGCTATATGCCAACTTGGAAAAATGATTCTTTGGCTTGAGAAAGGTCCATTACCTAGGCTACATCATTGATCAACATGGAGTACATGTGGATCCAGCCAAGATCCAAGTCATCTGTGACTGGCCAGCCCCAACAACACTCATTAAGATTCAGAGCTTCTTGGGCCTTGCCAATTTATACCGTAGGTTCGTGTTGGGATTCTCCAATATTCCATGGGCCCTCAACCAAATAATTAGGGGTGGTGGTAAGGCGAAATTTGTGTGGGGTCGGTCCCAACAACAAACGTTCGATGATTTGAAGCAACACCTGTGCTCATCCCCAGTACTTTCACTCCCAGACCTACAGTAGCCCTTTGAGATCAAGACAGATTCTTCAGACTATGTTGTGGGTGTCGTTCTCACTCAGCACGACCACCCCGTGGCCTATCATAGTGAGACACTATCAGATGTTGTCCATAAGTACCCTATGTATGAAAAAGTAATGTGTTCCATTGTGAAAGCATGCCGCTAGTGGAGACACTACATTCTTGGGAAGGAGACATTCATACACACCAATCATAGGCCACTGTAATTCATGCAGACACAAGGAAAATTGCAGAAGGACTGCCATCAAAAGTGGTCCACATATTTGCAACAATTCCACCTCAACATCAAGTATAAAACATGAAGCACCAATCGTGCTATTGATTTCCTTAGCAGACCACTAGTCATGACACTCACCACGGTGCTAGACTCTTGCAACCATGAGACCTCTAGATGGCCCAAACTCTATGAGACAGACCCAGACTTCGACACCACCTACCAAATGTTGGGGGCAAGCGCAGTTGTTGATAATTTCCCTCTTCAGGATGGGTTGTTGTGTCATCTAGGCCATATCTGTGTTCCATCAAGCGAGTGAGTGAAGCTGATCTGGGAATCCCACTACAGTCGAGTGGAAGGACACTTTGGCATCGAAAAGACAGTGGAGATGCTACAAAAATATTTATATTGGTCGAAACTTCAACAGGAGGTCAACAAGTATATCAGGTCATGCATTTCCTGCACGATTGCCAAACCGACCACTAAGAAACAGGGCCTATACACCCCTCTTCCTACTCTTGACAGGCCATGGGAATCCATCTCGATGAACTACATGTCGGGCCTCCCATCCACCAAGCAGGGAAACAACTTTGTTTTTGTGGTTGTTGATTGCTTTTCTAAGATGGCGATTTTGGTTGCCTGTAAGAAGAACATCACAACAGAGGCCACTGCCAAGCTCTTCTTTGAACTAGTCTGGGTACATTTTGGAATCCCAAAAACCATTATCCAAATGTTGATACTGAGAGGGGGGTGAATCAGTATCAAGTACAATTTAAAAACCTTTTTCAAATTATACTTAAACCATTCAATTATATCCAATGAGCAATGAACAATAGTATATCCAATAGTTTTTGTTCAAGGGAAGTAATGACTTCCAAAGGTAGCTACAGCTTCCAAATGTAAAGGGAGGGATAAACCTCCAAGAGGAAGATACAATCCTCCAATATCAAGAGCGATTTGAACTCTCTATCCTTGCCCCTTCCTTCCACCCAAGAATATATGAGAGATAATAAAACTTTACATTAGATCATCACCATCAACCAATCATCACATAGAACCTGATAATGCTTTTTGAGACTTCTTCAATTTCTGCATTTATTCAATTCTTGGAGTAATATGATCCTGTAGATAATGTTACTCAATGTATTCTCTTAAACTCTTCTAATTTTCACTCCTTGAATCCTCCCCAAAAAGAGGTTATAGAAAGAATGGTAGACTTTATTCAATTCTATTCTGTTCATAAGACCCAACGTGTACAGCATGCCCCGCGCTCAATATTTAATATCTGATTCTAAAACTCGTACAAAAGAAACTACAGTCTGTACTCTTTCCAATGGAAGTGGTCCCACTGCATTGGGAGTCCGTATGAAAACGTTATGACTGTTTTACCCAAAACACTTTTTTATTGACTAGTTTCAGGACTGGTCACAAACCCTATATTCCACAGAGTGTATCTCCATAATTATAGTGAATCAAGAGCTGAAATTTTTACCAGAGGTACCATAATATGTATTCTCAATACCATAGAGATTTCACCATCATAATCATTATAGAAAAATTTTTATAAAAAAAATGGTAAGATGACCTGAAAATAACATACCTTAGAACACATCACCAAAAGACTTCATCCTCCCTTGAAATCCGGCCTTCTTTTACTTCTTCTTCCCTCTGAAATTCGACTTGTATCAAATGAATGTATAAT